>JARFNZ010124054.1:0-11940 GCA_031763405.1 Balanus nubilus
GTATATTTTTAATTGGACGTACCAATTTACTGTCGGACTTCACCTGTAACTGGGTTTTATGCCTGTTGGTGATTACTTTAATAAACAATAAACAATAAACAATAAACAATAAACAATAAACAATAAACAATCTTTAATTAATGTTTTGATATGGTGAAGACCTATATGTAAGAAGCTGAAAACCATGTTTTTGCATCAAAATCGGTTGAAAAACATGGCTACAACGAGCTTTGAAAAAGTACCCAGAGTTTCCTTTTTAACCACTTCCAGACCTCGTGCGCAAAAACAAATGACACCAATTGGTTACTGAGACAAAACTGAACCATAACCCATGTCTTTTATTGCAAATTATGAAATTCAAAATTTGACCTTATTTGACCTGATCTTGACCTGTACTTGAGGTCAAATGGTAAAACGAACGTAACCATCGAATGCTATGACTGTAATAACATAATACATGTCACGCGGCATCGACCTGTTGTGACCTGAATTTGACCTTGCCCTAGACTTACTATGACACTCGTACTCTAGCATTATCTTTCCCTGTTATTTGGAAGTGTTTTGGCCGAGTTTGGGCATGCTTCTGATGATTTTCTGGTATCTGAAGCCTAAATGTGAAAAAACGTGATTTTCTTTTGCCTTTGACCTGACCTTGATCTGACCTCTAACATTAGAAAAAACAAATTAAGCGTGCCGTAGCTTCGTCTTGTTGAGACCTTTCCATCGCCTCCTTACGCGTCTCGATCAGACTGATAGTTCGGAAATTAATGAGGGGGAGGCGACCCCCCCCCCTCCCCCACACCCCCTAGTCAACGGAAGTTGGCTGGAGACCTCAGCTCCGCGCGGGTTAGTGGACATTTGGCCATTTTGTTCAATTACCATTTTGAATATGTAGGTGAGCTTTTCTGGTCAAAATGACGTATTTTATTCCAGGTCCATTATTTGACAATTCATTGCAACATCTCTCTTACACGAGCAGGCCAGTTGGATGGCGTGAAAGTATGGGGGGGGGGGAGCTAAAGTCGTCGGGTTAAGGATGGAAGGGGTTTGAGAACTTCTCAATCATTTCACGCGTTCTAGAGAAGGTACCGAATCGGGTTGCTCTCAACGGCCATGCTAAAATATTTCAAATAGACAGCTTCTTGGAGGCTTCCATGCTTCGCATTTAGGCTGCACCCATGGGAACAACCAAGGTGACTGAAGATAATGTCGAGAAATAACTTTTTTTCTTGAGCGTCAGCAAAACTGTAATACGTGATAAAAGCCTCGCGAGCTATGTTACAAAGCCTATGTTACACACTAGTTCGGAAGATATTCAAGAAGATATTGAAAATATCATGATGAGGAAATTAGAAGTAATGGCTGCATCTCATATGTCGACCGCCGGCCTGGAACAAAATATCAAGGCAAGAGGCCTGCGAGTTTCTTTGGGGTTTTCCACATATCGCCACTTATAACATGACGGGGTCGTGCATCGCTTCCTTTACGTGCCCATGAGAGGAGCATTGATGCAAATGTTGTCAGAAACGATTTCCACCTAACAATCATGAACTTAAGCTCCCCATGCTTTCGTGCATTCAAACAGAAATGTTCTTAGTAAAGTTGTTACCAGGCTGAATTTCTTAATAATGACTCTGGGCCGGAAAAGTCACTGATGACGCAAATGTCACTGTGACCAGAAAAGTTCACCTATATGGCCAAAATTTTAATCAAATAAAATGACCCAATGTTTGCTTGCATCTCCTCACGTGCTTTAAAATGTTGTTTTACTTTCGCACGAGAGTTTATTATTTAGGGACATTCATTCTCGATCACCCGGTAGGCCGGAGAAGAGGAAACTATTTTGACTATTTGCAAAAAGAAAATAGTCATAAAATCGGTGTTTGAAATATAAAATAAAACAGTTCTGAATTACACCATTTGAGCTAGAAAGTAAAATCAAATTTTATATTTCAAATAGTATTTAAAATAATTATATTTCAATTAGTGTCCACCTCCGCTTTTCAGGATAAAAAACACATTTATTTGACTTCGGAGGGTTTACAGACCGAATGACATAAGCTTGAAAACTGCTATATTGGTTCCATGCCCAATTTATAAAGGTGAGATGTTTCCTGTGAGATGTTGTTCGCATGCGACGGTCGGCGCAGTTCGTCGGTCGTCGACAGATTATCTTTGACGGCTTATACCCACTGGCAGGAATACATCAACATTGATGATTGATGATACATTGATGATATTTCGTAACTGAATGATTGACATTGTTTGTCTTAGGCTTATAGACTCAACATCCGGAATACTGACATTTCAGACTTGGTTGAATATGGGTGTTTAATGCATTTTTCTGATTCCTGTTATCCTCTAATTCCTTTCCCCTCTCCGGTGCAAAGATCAATATAAGCTCGAAACCGGTCAACTCCTGTTTTGGTCACGTTACTTTAGGTATAGTCACTTTCCAACTCTGGCAACTCTCCTCGTATAATGATCAGGTTTTTCCATTTTTGTTTCAGTTTTATATGCATCAGATCCGGTGGAGGAATGGGATTATTTCCTCCGTTCAGTTTGGCAGGCGTCTGAAAGATCAGTTTGGGATTGGAAAGATCAGTTTGGTATGGCGTCGGTTTGGCATGAGCATAGAATGCTCATGCCATTGCCTTGTCTACGCCGTCCTTATGAACTTTACCAGCGCAATAGTAGGTATGTAGGTCGACTTTGACGGAAAATGGGGAGGACCAGAGCAAATGCAAGGTACAAGGGGAGGACTGGAGCGAATGCAAGGTACACATGCCACAACCCCGCAAATTTTTGTCTTGCGTGGTGATTTTTACTCTGTTGCTGACCAAAAACAGCAACGCAACACTGAGAAAACGCAATTTGCGTCACGCAAATTTTAAGTGCTTACACGTACAACCTAAAAATCAATACTTACTCTGCCCAGCCGTTTACATTCTTAAGTGAAAGATCGCAAAATAAACCTCATGAATTCATTCTAGATGACCATTGGAGTGCCAGATGACATCCGGCAGCGACACCGTGCGCGACGATCTTCGAGAGTCGTCCAGCTCACTGTGTGGTGTCAGCTTCGAAGAAGCCGGACACATTGGCTGCAGTTGTCTCGTACACCGATGATCCGAATATTGTTCGTGCCTGTTGGCGATGAGACAGCAATTCAGTCGGCAGCTGGCATGAAGTCCTGACTACTCCGAATGGTGTGGAGATTCGCACAATGAAGAGTGGACGCCAGTGGTATGAAGCCATGGATGTTGTGCCAGTTCGACCTTGTACCTGAATTATTCCCGCACCCATTTCAATGCGCGACTCCCAAACCACATTTGGAAATAAATCAAAACACACTTATAGAGAGTCCATAATTTGATAAGCCTCAAATGAGTTGACAGTCTTACTATAATCCAGCTGAAGCTCATATTCAAGCACGCATTAGACCTTAGTTTGTTATCGGCTTAATTAGCATTCACCAGGAAACCCACGTCAACAAAAGGTTTAATTAACATTCTCCGGGCAAGCCGCGACAACGCACCATCTGTGGCGGTGAACAGGTGTGGAGCGGTGAAGGAGCCGTTTGATGGGAGCCGTGGCTGCCCTGACGTGTTGAAGCTTCCTGTATCTCCGCGTCATGGTGCGGGTGGTGTCAGAAGTGCCATGGACGTTTCATTCCAGCTCATTGACCATTCATCTCGCTCTCTCGTTTCAATTAGTCAATGGTCAGGACTGGAACCGAGCGGACTGCAGCGGCCTGATGATAGTTGATAGCGGGAGATGAAATGTATCTTTAGTAGCTAACACATCACACATACATATGGTGTATTAAATAGGATTATTACACTTCTTGATACACTATGAAAGAGATAAACTATATTCCAGTCAAGAAGCTGGAAATACAATATATGTTCAGAGATGTAGGCCTGATGATATGCAGAGTGATGTTGATTAATACCTTATGCAAGGGAACAAATTAAAATTGATATATAAATGCGCGCTTACAATGTTTCCTTGTGACATGAGCGAAAACAAAGCGTATAGGCTATATTTCACCATATCTTGGTTCGAACTCACAAGATTATTCCGGTCACGATATACGAAGGTGTAGGATAGCATTCACCATATAGCAAATATGGTGCATAGAAAAGCATGTAGCAAGTATGTGGGTAACATCGACTAAGACTGTTTGAAGGTGGCGCTGACTTGGTCTCATTCGACACGACACAAGCACACTTAAAAACGCCAAACAACTGGTTGAGCGTGGTTGTTTGGGAACAGCAAACCTGCACTGGCATGCGAATTAAATACATTCGTGAGACAAATACCCTATTGAAAATCGAAGCAGCATGACTAATGCTGCACCAAATAAAATCTAGCACCAAACCCCCCCCCCCCCCCCCCCCCTACTGACATGGAGTCACACACTCGAGCTGTCCTGGTCCGCTGGCGGTGGTCCGCTGTCCTGGTCCGCTGGCGGTGGGACGCTGGTATGGTCCGCTGGCGGTGGGACGCTGGTATCGCCCCTCGTCTGCGCAGTGGGATGGTTACTATTTAGTCTCTGGCGGTGGGACGCTGGTACCACTCCTCGTCTGAGCGCTGTGGTGGTGAGTCTCTTCGTGCCTCTGCAGGTCCGCCTGTAACGATACGTCGGCAAGTGAGCCACCATTCCGCCTCTGGAGCAGTGTTCGTCATGGGCCGGGCCGGCCCTATAGGGTCATATATGGGCCGTGGGCTGGGCCGCTAATGGGCCTGAATTGTAAGGGAATCAATGGGCTTTGGATGGGCCTGGGCTCGAGTTTTGAAATCATATGAACAATTTCACGTTACAATTGAAGTATATTTAATCAGAATTCACCGCTCTGCGTAATAAAAATGAAGTTATACCTTCATTTAGTCATACTTGAAGTAAATGTACTAGGATGATTGTATTTCCATGGATAATAGCATGCTTTTTGCAAAATATTTATGGGCTGGGCTGGGTCTGGGCCTAAATAGTATGAGTTTGACTGGGCCTGGTCTGGGCCTGGGTTTGGTGCTCATGGGCCTGGACTGGGCCGGACTAAGGGTTGGCGGACCCATGGCGAACACGGCTCTGGAGTGCTCCTTCAGAGTCTCAAGCACATGCTTTATGCCCGAATGCAGAATGTTTCAAGTATGCCAATTATTTTCGCCATTCTGTGGTTGAACACTGGAGAGTACGCAGAAGCTGAGCAAGTCAGTTTGTGTTAGCCGACTAGCATGTCCTCCGAAGCCAGTGAACATGTAACTGGCAGCATTGCTAAAGGTTTATAGCCGAGACATCCTTAGCTCTACCATAACATCTCCATATCTACCATCTCAGGTTCAGAAAGTACAAGGAGGATGGCGGATGGTTAGCGGCTGCCATATGGCACCTACCCCACTCCAAAAACACTTACTTTGCGCAGGAAGGTCCTCCAGCAGCCCGGGCAGGGAAAGGGCCTGATGCTGCCGTGTTTTCTGGTGTGGGTGATGAGGTTGGAGGACTGGGAGAACGTCTTGCCGCAGATCCGGCACCGGTGGGGCTTCTCACCTGCCGACAGACGACGGCGGGTAAACGACCCTCACGAGCACACCGTGAGTGCAGTGCACAGTGACAGTAGTGCACCTGCACACAGTGCACAGTGACTGAGAGCAGAGGTATGACGTTTTACACTTCACTGTGATGAGGATGGACGCTGACCGTGAATTTCGACATGGTGTAATCATAGTTCGCTAGCTGATTATTTTACTAGCCGGGTGTATAGATACTAGATAGCGCATTGGCTCTTTCGAGTTTCGGTGGTGTTATTTTCGCAAATCTCTGCCCAGAGCCGAGACGCCTGAGCTGTCGGTCGGCGGTGTGTTCAGAAGCGACGCACGTTCTCCGGTCCCTACAGAGACGCCGCGCCGCTCTGGTGCCCGAGGCGCCGCGGCCCGCGCGTCTGGTCACTTCCCCCGGCCCAGCCGAGATTTGATTTTTCGTTGAAAATCCGAGGCAAAGCCTTCAAAAAAGAAGCCGTTACCGGCATTGGTTGGTACGTATGAAGGGAACGCTGCACGCTGGATATTGTTAGTAAAGAGCGAAACCAAATTGTTGAAGTGCACTAGACAGTACCTACATGATAAACCTGTATATCGCTGCTGTTATTAACGTTGTTAGAGGCCTTTTAGCAATCGAATCGCGCGCTACTCGGTCAATCGGACCCAACCAGACGAAACTGCGCCTCAAATCTCTTCACTTGGGTACATACCACTATCCACTAGACCACATCGTCAGTTATCGAATTGAGATTTCAAATCTGTCGATGTTTTTTTATATCTTGGTCTGTTTTTAGCTAGGTCCAAGAACATGTTTTTTTTATCTGAAATTAGTCGGGCCTAATTTTGTGCTTATCAAACCCTAGTAAATGACGTTGAAGACTTCCATTATATATCAATTGGTGTTATCATCCGATTGAATATCTTGTTGTTGCTGTTATTTGTCATTTTAAAGGGAATAGCGTTATATGGAAGAGTGGATTTTATACTTTGGTATTTATGGTGTACTCGTATTCTATGAAATTGTTTTCCTAATTCTATTGTAAAACAAAGCTGAAATCTAAAACAGGAAACTTTGATTACCTACGTATAAAACGTTATGGTTTGTACAGCACTAAGATATGCTTGGCTCTCTCCCTCTCTCTATGTGCTCATGTGTAAATTTTCCACTTTCGTTAATGTTATTCGTTCCTTAAATTATTACTGTAGGCATAAAAAAGATACAAAACGGTCGGGAAAGGGCTCATTCGCCCCCCCCCCTTGTATCTCGGATCCCATAAACGAAATTTATGGTGTAGGAAAAGATTATGGGGAACTATATTTTGTGATTTTTTTTTACCTTAGGATGATATCTTCAAGGTCAATTGAGTTCGGATAAGGCCAAATTTGCCATAATAGGACTTTGCTCCAAAAAACTCGGAAACTCGAAAACCCTATCTCAAAACTATGTTAGCTATAAAGAAACCGAAACACAGCAGCTCTTGAAACACCATTTTCGCAAACGTGCCATCAGGTCAGCAGTTTAGGCTGCACAGGTCTTCAAATGTAAAAAAACTGTTTCTCAGCAAAGTTGTGTTCGTGAACTACTTTTTACCTAAGCAAGAAAGGACAATAACTTTCCACCATCGTGTTCCCCTCGTCAAGGCATTTCGAAGAATACCTAGTTTGACCTGTTCAGGGCAATCCCAAAATTTGATTCCAGTATTTTCCATAGGGTCCGCAGATCATTAATATTTGTTATATACCAGATCGAAACAGCCTTTATGCAACGGATGCAGTGCCCCACTATGCACATGACACGGTCCAAATCCCAGCTCACCTTTGAAAGGCTGCGACGCCTTAATAATCGGAACACACGCTCTGGCATATTTAAACATCCAGCAAATATCTTCTAGGACATTGCTGAGAATATATAAATTCCAAAAAATATCGCCATATTCCGAATCTGAATTCGATAAATAACGACGTAGTCTAGCAACCCCAACCCAGGTGACCAGACAAAGTGTCGGACAGTGTCCCCCTCCCTTCCTCCCGTCCCCTTCCTCCCCCTCCCTTCCTCATCGAGGGCACCGCAGCCCGACTAAAAACTCCCAACGGCCTCCCCTGGGACTCATCCCGCCCTTTGATCGTGCGCCTAATAAAATCGAACTCCTTAAAATGGACAGAAACGGACATCGTGAAATTGAATGGCGGCGATCGAGCGCGAGGGAAGTGCCGAGCAATGCTAGTCACGTGGGCTGTGTGCTACCGACTGCCGAGCTGCTGCCACTCCCGCTTAGCGTGACGGACGACTGGTCTTGAGCTGGTCAAGCTCCCCGCCAGCCCCAGTAGCCCCAGCAGCCCGGCAGCCCCGTCCCCCCCCCCCCAAGCCCCGCCGGCCGCCCTAAATCGTCCCCTCCCGGCGGCTGCCGGCTCTCCGGCGTTAAAGATGCAGCAGTAGGAGCCGGTGCGGTGGTCGGGTTGGTACTGCTGAATGATGGGATGGTTAGCGGTAAACGCCGAGGTTCGAGATTCACGGCGTGATTTCAGCAGGGAAGGCGTCAATTTCAAACGGATGGGTGAAGGGAGGAATGGGTGTGTTTTACACCGCTGATGGGTAGTTCGAGACCACTGGGGGGCCTTGAACCATCCCTTGAAGTCGGTAAAATTGCTGAAAGAAGTGGTTTAATAACTCCAACATTTTCCAAATAGCTAGGCTTTTAAGGGAACAAATGATGGATAACAAATTGATAATTGTAGTTGGTTATCCTTCGTCCGCCAAATGCTCACTCGTAATTCTAGCAACGTGCATATTTGTGATGCAGTTGTACAGTGTGCTTTTGCTGCATAGCAACCAGCATTGTTCTAGCTTAATTTTTGTTCTTTTTTGATGCCCTGATTTGGATTTATCTATTCTGATATACAAAGGTGTTCGTCAAAAACGAGCGAAAGTCAAATGAGACTACATAATACATATATCAATACATAGAAGCCGAAGGTTATTTCAAAAAGAGACAAAACTATTCGTTAGTTTTTTTATCTTGAAAAAAATGACTGTCTTCCAGGGCCATAGGCAGGAAGCCTTACCGGTGTGCGTATAGGTATGCTTCTTCATATCTGACTTCTGATGGAAGCGTTTGCCGCAGTATGGGCATGGGTAGGGCCGAGTGTCGGAGTGGATCAGCAGGTGGGTCGACAGCGTGGAGGAGCGGCGGAACTGCTTCCCGCACTCTCTACACTGGAACGATCGCCCCGTCGGCCCGCCCAGTCTGAAACACCAAAACAAGGTTTTGTTACTACATCCGCATTTATAAGCCTTCAAGACAATATGGTTGGAAACAGCAAAGCGTGCGAAGTAAGGTAATCCACGCCCTGCTGTGTTTAAAAGTTCAAAATGTAGTGAAAAACGGCGGTACAGCGGCACAACTCATTCCGCATCCTTCCCGAGCCTTTCTGAACATTTTGACCCCAGGTCATCTCAGGTACGATCAGCAGGTCAAGCCAAGTGAGCCCACCTCCAAAACCGTTTGAGGTCGTGCCTGAGCCACAGTTTTTGAAGGAGGGATATGAAACTATCAGGATTGCACCAGGCAATCAGTACCTAAAAGTCATCTATCACGGATTTGTATATATCGGTGACCTCAGGTCAGGTCAATTTCGTCACCTGTCATGGGGTGAGGTCAATTTCGTCACCTACCCAAGGCAATGGGGGAAAATTCAATTCCCTCATTTACGCATTAGACCAGACCAATTTATTCAGAATTATGCCTAGTTAGGCTATATTTGACGAACCAAGTGCAAGTTTTTATCAGAGACCCTGCGAAGGTCATCTGAGATCACAGGTCACCAACACTTTTTTTAGAATATTTTTTTTATAAAGAAGGGTGTTGAAAGTGTTGAAGGCAGACAAATGTTCGTTTCGTGTGGAAGGCAACAATGCGTTCGTTTCTCGGCGCATCAACTAATCTGCAACATAATCTATTACGTCAAAACTTGACATCGACCTTGAAATGCCTTGACGAGAGAAACCCGATAATGCAAAATGATGTCCTAAGTATATCAGACCAGAAGTTATTCATGAAAAACATTTAGTAGAAAACGAGCATTTTCATTTTGATAACCACTGAAGCCCTAACCATTGACCGGAGCTCAAATATGAGGACAAATCGTTATCGTAACGCACAACCCTATTACTGTCGGGGGCCGATTTGCCCCCCCCCCCTCCCCGGAGGTTTTTCGTGTACCATTCATTTAAAATCAACCTAGGATCATCAAACTTTGTAACTTTACCTATCATTTAATTGCGCATCGAATAGTGTACTTTTTCCGAAAGAGTTGCATCAGGGGCTGGTCCAGGACGTTTTTTTAGGGGGAGGGGGCATGTTCGGCCGTTTTTTACCCAAAACCTTTGCGTGTTTAATCACTCGTGCGGAGTTGGATTTTTGAGCAAAATGTAAAAAATTAGTAATAGTAGAAACTTACATGTCGTTTCAGATGGCTATCTCGATTTTTTTTTAATTTGACGTTAAAAATCTAAAATTTTGGAAAACGGATTTTTCTTCAAAATCGTATATTTGCATTTAAATACAAATCCCCCCCCAAAAAAAACATATATATATATACATATGCAAGACAGAACATGTTAGGTAATGTGTGTTCGAAATTTCGATTCGACGTCTTAATATTTCATGTCCTGAGGCTAAGTTAAATGCGTGACCTACCATTATAAGTAAATGGTGAAAAAATCAAATCCTTCCTTAAACGCATCGGATCAGTCCAATTATTTCAGTATCATGTCATATTAGGCCCTTTTGGATTGCCCAGTTGCAACTTGTAGACAGTGACCTTCTAAAATGTCAGGTAAGGTCATCCGAGGTCACGAACACTTTTTGTAAATTACTCTTCACAGGATAGAGGTAGAGACTCGTAACTGGTGCCAAAGTGTTTGTTTCGTCAAGGCGCGTCTTCTGATATGTAATGTGGCCTAGCTAGGTCAAATTGACCTTGACCTTTACCCTGACCCGTGGTCAAATTTTGGGATTGACCTAACCAGGTCAAAATTGGTAAACTGCGAACCGCCTGGACGAGAGAAACAAGATGGTGTCAAAATACATGTCCTATCATTCCTATCAGATATGTCCGATCAGATAGAAGTTATTCACGAACAAACTTTTGCTGAAAAACAGCTTTTTGAAAGTTGATGACCTCTGGAGCCTTGACTATTGACATTATATCAAATCTGATGGCATATTCAAGTAAGAGCGTTTCAAGGGCTTTCGAGAGCCGTTTGCGGATTCCTCCCAGCTATCATAGTTTTTTAGATAATGCGAAGTTTCTGGAGTAATGTCCTAATACGGCAAACTTGGCCTCATTTTACCTCATTTGACCTTAAAGATATTGACCTAGGGTCATGGAAATGCTACAAAACAGAATTATCTATAGTCTTTCCCTAGCCCTTAAATTTCGTTTTTCTATCTTATATGGGAGCCGAGATCCGAGGGGGGCCGAATGAGCCCCCCCCCCCCCGACTGTTGCGTATCGTTTCCATGCCTACAGTAATAGGGCTAAAGGACTTTCGATTGCTTTTTTCGGTTTCCTCCTAGCCAACATAGTTCTTAGATAATGGCGGGACTCCTGAAAGAGACCCATTTTTAAATTAACCTTTGATTAACTCTGGTGACCTCAATATCGACCTGAGCCAAAAAATAACTAGAGTGATTTCTACATGATTTTTTGACGAGCTTTTGAAGGCTTGTTTCTTTTTCTCTCTACGTCCCATAAGAGTCGAGTTCGAGGGGCTCAAACAACCCTCCCCCCAACCCCCACACACACATACACAACCAGATGGTGGAAAATCCAGAGTGTCAGCGGGACGCGGGTTAAGGAGCATGATTAGACTTCTCGGCAAAAACATTTTGTGAGCCTATTGTGTAAGGAAACATCTTTTTTCAAAAGAACACGATATTGTATAATCACAAAGTCAATACCTACAGCATAGTTCATCTGAACAATACTCACAGTTTCTTTGCAACTCTGTTTCTGCAGGTGGTTCTGTCGTTGACGTTGTTTTTCCCGGATATGCTGATATGGTTCGACCGATTCATCAATCGGTCGCTCCATCTTGTGTCCTCACAAGTCCCGCATCCAGTTTTCTCGCTAAGGGCCGGTGGCCACGATGCACAATTTACATATCCACATCCGCCGATTGTCCTGGAGTCGTCAGCTGCAGGTTCGGGGAGGACAAGGCAGGAGGAGACAGGACGCCGGGCAGCGTCAGCGGAGCCGCACGGTGTTTGTAGGTGCTGTAGTGGCTGACTGAGGACAGGCAGCCTCCAGGGACTCGGCCGACTCTCGTTGGTCTGATAGGCCAGCAGAGGCCGCAGCCAGCAGAATGACTGCGGTAGGGGCGGCGGGGGCGGGGGC
>JARFNZ010124065.1:0-11937 GCA_031763405.1 Balanus nubilus
GTATTGGAACGGGAACGGGACGTATATGGGTGGATATGGGTAATTTTTGGGGGAAAATTATGGGGCGGAATGGAAACGGGGATAAGATTTTAAACTTGTCATGAAACAGAAAATTTGACTAGAAGACCAAACAAACAAGTACCTATAAAATATAATTGAATTAATATAGACAATATCATCCACAAAAGAAAGTCAGTTTCTACAAATTTGTAAATAAGTAATCCAAATTCACATCTTAGATAGATTTCAGAGATATATATGGCTTAACTTTTACTTGGTCTACCCACTCCACAGCTATGGCATCACAGCTGCCTGCAGCCATCCGCAGCCGTTCCCAAATGAGAACAGCCAGCCATTGGCTGCCTGAGTGGATGTTTTTAGTTCATTTTACTGGGGCTTATTTTACGTCCTATTTCTGTATGGATATATAGTGTCAAATGTATAAAGTTTGATGCTTTAAATTATGACATGCCTGATTTCTGCACGTGACACACTTCTATAAAAACTAGCAATCGCCTCACCAAATATTTGTTGCCTTTCAAAGAACTGACAAATCATGACCAGAATGCCAGCGCCAGGGGTGCAAACAAGCCAGGAGTACTGTCCAGCCTGTCTAGAGGATAAATAGAAAAATTACCTGGCCTCACAGCTTTTTACAGATTCAATATTGAATGCATTCCCCAGGATTCAGAGCATTTCTAGGATATTGTAAAATGGCAAGGCTTTCTAGCCAAGCTTACCAGATTCCATGAGTCTAAAATGCAGATACAGTCACCTTCGTGAGTAAGAGAATTATAGGTATCCACCAATTTAGAAGAATTCCCAACAAAAACAGCACACAATTATTGAAAAAAACGACTGAGACATTGCTCACGTGGTTCCCCGCCTCATAATCAACTGATTTTGTACGGTAAGTATATACGCTTTGGCTGTTTTGCCCAAAACTGCGCGTTAGAGACACCTTCTCGCAATGTGGAAGCCCAGACCGGCTACCAACTTAGTTTATTTTCTACTGGTGCATATTTTCCTTTGTGTATACCTATGGCCGCCCCCATAATCTGTAACAAATTAAACACAGTATTGACAAATGCGCGAATAATTTTGGCTGTGTTCTATACGATACTGTATATGTCCGAGGATGGAAAAGGACAGAATTTGACCAATCAGCGACAAGGAGATGGGGAACTTTGCGAATCATTTGCCCTCATAGTATGAGAAGTCCGTGTAAGAGGAAGGACAAGAACACGATCTTTGTTTTCAAACTTGCAACATGCTGCTACTGGGCATGTAACAGAACAACACAGCAGATATAGGGATCAACGTTGGACAACTTTTTTGGCATGGTATCTGAATTTGTATTAGTCATTGCCCTAAGAGGGCTTAGCTTGAAAACAAGTTTAGCAGCATGCATGGAGAGGTGAGAATGTGTGCTGTATTAGGATTCAGATCAAGATTGGAATGGCTGAAACCATGGGTGTAGTTTCCACTTCATACTGTTTATATAACTAATGTGTGCACTATCATTTAACAATAAGAAAATAGGCCAATGATCAATCAGTTCTGGTCCAAATCCAATCGGTCAGAAATGGGTTTATTGGAATTTCTATCGTTCCCCATTACCATTGGTTTGGGTCAGGATGCCTTTAGGAAAAAAACATAACTAATAATTTCCATTCAAACAGCAGACAAATCAAATTTAACACATCATAGGAAATGCACAGTACAAGTATCATTAAATTATGGTTGTATGTTGTCAAATGCTTTGCGGGTTGTTCACATATTTACATTATGGGAATGTTAAGTGTTCAAACATGTCAATGTTACCTACCCTTTGCATTTGAAATTGACAGCCTGTTTCAACAGTTTGGTACATGTTATTTATTAAGTGAATAAAGTAATTAATGTACAGGATAAAGGTATATGTATGTAAAAAGGAACGGGTGGATACGAGGAAATTTTTCATGAAAACCCCGGATATGGGTGGATATGGATCTGGAACAACGGTGTGGGACGGACGGATCCCAAAATGTTGTCCCGTGAAGGGCTCTGCTGCTCAGGTCATTAAATATTAAGATATCGACTTGATTTTGCTTACCTACATTTACTAGCATGTCATCTCCGACATACAGGGTGTTTTCGTAAAATCCGCACAATTTTTTTTAAGAACGATCTATCCCTAGAGAGTTTTGTAATATATCACAATTTTTTGTGTTACACCCTTGCCACGTTCAATAAAAACATGTATGCAAAGTTTCGTGTGGCTCCTCGTCAAGGTGACAGCACAGGAGACCGAAGGATTAGCTTACTCCGAAACTTCTCGTGGAGAACGGGCTGCAACGGAGACCGGAGAACGGACTACAAGTTGTTTCAGCACTTGGCATAACCACCCACGACATCGAAGCGCGCTTTGACGAGGATAGAGCCGTTGGTTCCAAATATAAGGAAGACCCTCCTGCACATGAAGCCCTCATGCGTCTCTCAGACGCTTCCAACAAGAGGGTGTCATGCTCTCTCACTTTGCCCATAAATGCTCAAAGAGAAGTGTCGCCGTCTGCCTGGTAAGGTTGAAACAACTTGAAGAAGCTCTGGATTGATCAGGTCACCGGAATGCACTAGCAAATCTTCAGGCGCTGACGCGCATCAACAGTGACACGCTACGGAAGGTCTGCGGCAAGTTCAGGACCTGATCTGAGCACTGGCGGATCCAGGGGGGCATTAGGGGCAAATGTCCCCCCCCCGCAGCGCCTGAAATCGACGAAAATGTGCACCTTTCCCGCTCTGGAAGGAAATCTAAGCAACTTGTATAAAGGGAAGTTTGTTTTAAAACGTCTAGCAAGGCATATGGAAGTTATATCCGATGAGTTTTCTCAAATTCGCGAAACTTTTTTGGATTGATGCCCCCCACAGCGCCAGAACCGACGTTCTGGATCCGCCAGTGGATCTGAGAGGCTTAGCAATGTCGAGGTCGACATCTTTGGAGTAGATATTGAAATGTGGTATATATGTAAGAGACTTGTGTAAAATATTTGGAGAAATCTCGAAAAATGGAGCTGCTATAACGCTTTCTTTAGTTTTTGTTTGATAATGTGGATTTTACTGAAACACCCTGTATGCTCCGTTTTTAAATTTACAAAAATAATATACGATTTTGAAGGAGAATAAGTTTTCCCAAAATTTTGAATTTAAAATCAAAATGTAAAAATTTGAGATCGCCATCTGGAAGAACATGTTGTCATCTCCATTTGTGCTGTATTTTGCTCAAAGAAATAACTATGCACGAGCGATTAAACATGCAAAGGTTTTGGGTCAAAAACGTACAAATATGACCCCCACCCCCAAAAAAGATCCCGGGCCCGCTCCTGGTGCACCTTTTTGTAAAAAGCGCGCTATTCTATATCCAATGAAACGTCAGGAAAAGTTACAAAGTTTTGCCATGCTAGGTCGATTATTAAATGAACTATACATAAAAAAACGTTCGGTGGGGGCGAATCGTTCCCTACCCCGACAGTGATAGGTTTAAGGCGTTTTAAAAATATATTAGAATCTGGTTGGCTTGGGAGGATCATCTCTGATCTCGAGCTCCTTTAGGATGATCGAAGGTCCCAGTCGGTCTGAGAGGGCTCTCAGTCATTGTGAGAATGCTCTTACTGAACTTAAGAAAACTATTGGCTTCTTAGAGGGATGTCGGTGTTCGATATGAGAGTTCCCTTGCTGGCCATGAACGATCATAATTAAATTGCATAGGTGAACTCCCTCGGTCGGAAGAGGGCTTTTGACCTTGCCTGAAACCGGGCAAAAGGGACCCCGGCTTACCTAACAGGTGCATGAGTGTTGAACACCATTGATGGTTTCGAAGGCACCCCTCTATTGATGGTTAGTTCACAAAACAGGACAAAACTGGTCACCTTACAAACGAGACAATGGCCTCTCCCAAACCACAAGGCGGTGAGAAAAGATTGTTTTCTCCTCTTCCGAAATCATAAGTTGGATTTGAATGTAAAAATACAGGTGTTATACCCCTCCGCGCAGGTGTTATACCCCTCCGCGCCCAACAACCTTCCGTCCCGCACAGGAGCAAAGATTTTACCCTTCCCAAACTCGATTTTTTTTTTTATCCGCCACTGAGCACACCCAATTTCAAAGACGTTTTCGCATCCCTGCTCCCAATATGTAACCTGACCCAATTAGGTTACCTTGCCCCTGACCTTGACCTGAGGTCAAATTTTGACCGTCCATGACTGTCTGCGTGCCACCCCGGTGCCATGCCGCGAGGAGACCCCACGCCATGCAGGTAGCCACCACACGCGGGAGGGGGGTGGGCCGAGGACCACCTAACGCCCGGTGACTGACGACCAAACGCTCTGGTTAATGTGGGCGTGACAGTATAGAGAATCGGCTGTCGGGAGGATAAAAAGGGATGTGATTTTGTCCTAGAGCCTTGTGGATCCTGAATGCCATAATTAAGTTCATTTTGTTTTGGTATCTTGTGGACATCGGATTTTGTTTTGGCCATGACATATGTTTATTTATATTAACTTTTATGTTGAACGTAGGTTTCCCTGCATTTCGAAAGTTGAGCATTGTGTCCAATACCAGATATTCCCAATCCTCGGAGAACCTGTTCATCAACCTATCCATCTATTTTCAGAACCGCCAACTCGTCCGATCTGTCCAACTTCAGACCTATACCATACCGTTATCATCAACTAGATTGACCGGCTGCTGCAATGCAACTCTACTGTTAGTTTTCATACAATCATAACACCCTCCGCCAGGGCACGGCTTCCATACCCGATGTTCGATGGAAACCTAGTTGATGGCTTTCACTGATGGAATTCCCACCGCTACGGGCTACCGATAGTGGGGAAACTGCTAATCGGTCATTGTTTTCATGCCAACTGTCATCATATGCACTGTTAACTGCAAGCCTATGTAACCTCATACATGCCAACCTCATATATGAGGTTGGCACCATCCGGTTTCGTGCAATGCATCTGTGTCTGGAAAGACACTGGCACGGGGTGCTGCGCTGAGAGTATAGGGCCGATCAAGATTGCAAGGTATTGTGATACTGCATAGGTGTTTTCCAACAGCTCAACGGTGTCCTGCAAAAGATCACCAACGACTGACGCAATACAAATTGGAATGTCAGATGTTTTCTCTTGCACTGCGTTTAGTTTATAATTTGTTCATTAAGATTCATGTTCATGTGTGCCAAAACTATGGTTACGTATACGATAGGTCAGCATAAGTTATTTTATTATGTCCTTGAGGTGCCGGAAATGATTGCGGCCATTCGGAGGGATTAATGTTGGATCTGGGTTTCTGGCTCGTCCGATACGCGCAGGAGGGAGAGAGAGAGAGAGAGAGAGAGAGAGAGAGAGGGAGAGAAGCCCGCCAGCCCTCCGCTCAGGAAGGGCTTCAGTCTTCAGCTCCACCGACTCCGACCGCAGCCACGGGCAGCCGTACACTGCAATCGTATCTAGAATCGAGGACAAGCTAATCCCCAGAGATCAATAGTCAAGTGATTGACAGTATAGGCAAGGAAAGACAGGGTCTAACCTGGACATGGCTCAAATCGTGTCATACGTGGCACCATTCTAAGCAGATTTAATGGGGCCATAATTTGTCAGTGCGTCGATTGCTCACCCACCCCGGTATATGGAAGCAGTGGGAGTGTAAAGAGCACGTGTCATCAAGATGCCATACAGCTCACATTGAAAAAGAAACTGGCGAGAACTGACAGCAAGACGAAGTTCCGGAGAGTTTCACCTTACATTTACGTGGGGCACATCCCTCACATTCGACAAACACACAAACGTAGCATGATTCCCCATGACCTCACTCGCGCACTGTCACGCACGTGAGAACTGCAGTATTGACATATTTTACTTCTTAGTTACAATGCCCTATTTTAGTTTCATCCTTTGGCCAAACAAAACGCTCGTACAGAAAACAAGCAGGTGTCTTTGACGTTTAATTAAGTTACCCACTGTACATAATGCAAAGTTTAGCTGGCACAAGATGACGGGTGGGCGCGGCGAGACGGTTAATCCGCCCCTTGCCGAAAAATAACATTGGCGCATCGTTCGTTGCTTGGAGCTTAAAGTGAAATGAAAAACCTGAAATATTCTGAAATGCATAGAGATGTCATGAAAAGTCGCTATCTTAGACCTTTGAAAGGTCCTAAGTTTTGCAGATATTTTCTTCAAAATTGGCACACATATTCGTCGAACAGGTTTTCAACGCATATGTTCCTAGGTTTTAATGTTTTTAAACAATTTTGAAAATATGGCAAAATCCGTTTTTTTTTTATTTTCCCAAAGTTGTAATAAGAAACTTTGGGAAAATAGAAAAATAGATACAAAAGTTTCCTAGCCCAAATCATTTTTCGTCATCTGATATCAAGCAATCATTCCATCTTACCACCTGTATGCCTGACAGCGTTTCCCGCAAACCTTTTTTTCAAAAAACGGGAAAACATTACGTCACTCTTACGTCATTTCCGGTCGACCTATCATGACCTCAGAATTTACCTTCAGTCAGCATGTGTAAATTTGACGTGAAAGAGGGTATGAAGTTACAGGGAATGTCAGGGTTTTCCATTTTTGGGAGCTGGCAGTGTTTTTGAACACAAGGGAATAAATTGAATAGTAAATTTAAGCCATTTTTGCTAGGTTATGTCTCCATCCACTTGAAAATGCTACATAAGCTAGTTTTGCGCATCATGCGTAATCGATCGCTCTGATAGTAACATTAAGAGTAGTATTACTTCAAATACATCGAAACTTGACATTATTATGTCAACATTCCCGGGGTTTTATGTTATTTTAAGTGGCATTTAACATTTACATAGACAGCCGATTTAGGTATGAGTGTACGCCATCACTTGAAAAGGGGAAATAATTTCATTATTATTACATGTGAGCAATTTCCGTATTTCAAATTCCTTCTTCTAAATTTGTATTTAGGGACTTTTTCGAAATTATGGACTTCTAGAGACATTTTCCCGTCCGGTTTGTAATTGCTGTCATATTCAAATCCGTTAGCGTCTTCTGCGTATGCGAAATCATCGTTGTTAGTCGTTACAGCGTCGTGTTGAAAGGTGATTATTGCTGCTGTTGCTTATTTTTAGACCCAACTTACATTTTCTGATGATCACGGCATTTCTTATTGTGTCCTATTGTTTTGCCGTGTGCTCCTCAAACGCCCAATGGATAAATATTTGATTAGAGGAGGGTAAATCAAATACTAGTGCTGGATGAATCGGTGGCGTTTTACAAGTAGTCAGAACTTCCTTGTTCCGATTCCAGCTTCATTAATTTAGAGAATTCGGTATTTTTTTGTAAATTGCGCCATAAATAGCAAGGGTCAAAATGCACCCAGGCATAAAAGTATAGCCGACATTTTCAAACCCCTTACATTCCCTTTAAGACGTTTGCATAATAATGAACACTGCGCAAGCAGTTGTGAAAGTGTGAAACTTGGTAGGACATTTGAGCAGCTTTTGACTATTTTTTTGTGTAAAATTTTCTGACCTCTCTGGGAGTGACCACAATATGCCGTTCCAATTCGACACTCATGTTTGTTGGTTTGTGCATGCATTTTGCATGTTATTATTCATGCTGTCTTTTTAGTCCTTGTTACCGTGCTCCGACATTTTCTTCAATTCAGAAACACGTGAGCCACTTGACACTTCAATTCAGTCTCCGTTTCGAATCTTTTCTTTTGAATTTACCTCAGGAATGTCTCAGGGATTGCCTGCTTTTTCTCAGGAATGTTCAATTTGACATTCCACACTCGATACTGCCAGAATTTTACACAATCTCGAGCTGAGCGTTTTGTGAGGACGTCACTGCTCTTCTAAAAGATACAAGCGACGTAAGTGGAAAGCGTGAGGTGCTTGAGCGGCGTTCCCGTTTTCATCGTCGCCTGGCGATATTGAAAACCTCCCTTTGCTGTCCGGCGACATATGATATCCCGTCAGAAAGGATAGCCGACTCTATTACGTCACAGTGTGGATGGAAGTTGGGAGACGCAGACAATATTACGTTCTTTAGTTGTCTCATTGTCCAGTCTAGTACACTTGATGGCTTAAAATTAGAGATGGTTCCTCGTATTACCGAAATCGTTGCTATATCGCCAGACTATGCCGTTGCTAGGGGATAAGTGTCATATTGCACCCTGTTCGTATATCGCCCACCTCACCTCTGTTTTACTATCTGGAGGTATTACAAATATTTTCTTGTATTTTCTGAATTGACCTGTTGCGCGTTGCGGGATGTGAGTACCATCGAAAAGTTCATATTATTTGAAAATGTTGGTGCATGTCTACCTTGATTTGGTATCGGAATTATTACCTTATTTTTTATTTGAAAAAGAGATTCATTAATAAATCAGATACTTAAAGGGAAAGTTGTGACGTGGCAGAAAAGTTGGGATATTGGAATGGTCCGACGGTGGTTGTTGCTCGGAAGTCCAAAGATTTGCAGTTGGTATGCCTTTTATAGATACATTTTACTGCAGTTTGGAAAATATTGGGAAAATTGGAAGGAAGCGTTTTGAACAATACACGACACAACTCACCTTAACCTCCCATCAACATTTCAGCTAGTGCATGCAGTGTGGAATACTCAGACTGTCCTGACTTGCTGACGACGAAGACACCCTCATTTAGTACATACGTAATCACAAACTGACAGCGATGGAAATGGAAGTAGGAATTAAAACAAAACATTATTTAAATGTCCACTTGAGATGCGGCATTCCAAAATGAATCAAAATGTTCTAAAAAATAAAAATACTCTGCCTTGCTTGTTGCTGCCGAATCCACCAGACTTTCACCTGAATTAGGTAACTTACCGCTTATAGCCTTGAAATTATTTTCTCCACGTGACTTTGTTTTCAGTCTCTCGTGCAAACGACGCCACGCGGCTAAATAGCATGTCCTTTAGATGTATGTTTTATAGGGTCTTGTGATTAAAGATGATTAAGTGAGCACTGTGAAAGCCGAGAGGTCATTAAAACAGAAAAATGGAAAACTATTCGTGGAAGCAGTCATTTACCGACGCCGCTGTTATCATACTGTTACGATAGATTTCGTCACTGAGGTCATCTCGACCAATCACCGACCGTTTCAGGAGGTTGTTTTTTTCGGAAGTTAAGGAGAGAAAATAAAATATATTTGTTATCTAATCGCAAAACGAATAGTTCAGTCAAAATATGTGTGTTCATTTGACAGGTTCGGACTCATTTGACAGAAAAACAAAATAAAAAATGGACGTGCAACAGGTCAATTGCCCATCTCTAAAATAATATTTTTCGGTAGGTAAGCGCAGGTAGGAGTCAACATGTTGGCCATTTTCCGAACGACTTTTCCGAAATGCAATGATTTCTTAAGCGAAACATGCGATTTTGCAGAATGCTGGTGTGACAATTCACTTATCAATGTTGTATGTGGTTATATTTTTGTTGTAATGTGTCTATAAGGATATATTTTTAATGTCGCCGTCGTGCTATTCGTGCATCTTCTCGCCATTTTCGCCAAATTTGTTAAAATGATGCATATTCTCAAAAGCGCCCACCTTCTTGCGCCCATTTGTGTAAAAGGCCTGAACATGTGTTTCATTATGCAGAAGGTGTCGCCACAATTGTAAGTCATGAGAACATATGTCCATAGGACTCGCAGATGTGAACAAAGCTAGAAACAGACAAAGTCTGCACAGACACAGCCTTCTAAAATCCAAGATGAGCCGCCTACAGTCGCGCGTCGTAAAACGCCGAAACCACGCCATGTCGCACGCGGGAGAAGCGGGCGCATTTTGATAAAACTGGGCGCAATTTAATGAGGGTGTTCAAAAATGCTACCTTTGCAAGGGTCTGGCATAATCACTCTAGTGCCGAATTTATGGGAGGAGATGTATCGATAAAGGATGTCTCATTTCATACAAAAATGAATCATCTACGTGGAAGGATACCAACCATCCCTACAGCACATCAAGTTTGCTTTCCAAACGATGTTTCCCTTAGCGTGGCGCAATATGACACCTCTCCCCTTCACCAGGGCCCGATCTTGCCATGTGCCGTACGTCCCCAGGTACGGAAAATGCATCCCCAAGGACGGCGAAGACGTTCCCTATTACGGCGAATATGTCGCCTGATACGTCATGCCGTGGGATGCGTACAAGGCGCCGGTGACGCCACATGTAGAGATGCAATATTTTCCCAAACAACTATACCGGCACCGCACCACACCATCAATATAATTCTATGCAATTACATTTGTGTTGCGTTGACTCAGCCGACTTCTAAATGGTTGACACTTATCGACAATTATTTTCTCTTGGCAATTGATGGTAGAGTAGGCAGCCCACTCACATAGACGGCCGACTCATACACAGCTCACGGTAGATAAAAACACTAGATAGCGCAGAAATTTTCCTTCAACATGGAGGCAATAGGTTCACGTTTCGTCGACTAATTTTTGCGAAAATCAATGGGGTATATAGATTACAGCTTTTTGAGATATTTGTTTTATACCCATGTATTGCCATTTCATGGACAAAAAAGTTTTGTTGTAAAGTTCCGCTGCCTTCATAATGAAATCCATTTCTGACCGTTGCTCGTGGAGATCTTTCAAAGAGATACGCCTGTCGGTAAATTTCGAAACATATTTTATGCTATCTTGGTATGGACGGAAACATAACTGAATGAAGATTCTGATATATGCATAAACAACCTGTAAAAGTTATCCAAAGTTCATATATTTGCGTTCAAAGTCACTGGAAACAAAAATAAATCGTTATTCAGATAACGCTAATTTTCTCGGTACAGAAAGAAATCTGGCATTTATATTACACCATCTCGCAGAGGATTTCAAGGGCTTTCAAACGATTTATAATGTATGCAATAAAAAGTTGGGCAAGACACTTCTATAAGGGTGCAGTCAGTGCTGACACCTACAGAAAATCGACTCCGGGCTTGATATTAAGAAAACCCATAGAGAGCTTGGATTCCCCCCAAAATGTGGTAGATAGAGTATGTTACATGCAAGCATATGGTGTTGTAAAATAAATAAACTAGCTTGGGCAAAGCATCTCAATTTCCGTCTGAAAATTACGGTTTTTAAGAAAACCGTCTCGTAATATAATCGTGGTGTCCTTCGAAATTGCACGCACTATCATCAGGAACATTAACCAATCAGCGACAGGTCGACGGCACGTCTGATTGACTAGTGTGCTCAAGGCCACGCTATGTATATTCCCTACGGAAGACCACAAATGTTTGGTGCGTCGTATTTTTCGAAATGGAATTCCTTCGTGCCTCGTGTGTGTGAGTCGTTATTTCATATTTTCTTTGGAATTAAAGGTAGTTGGGGTTCAATAATGGCACAACTATAATGTAACACTTTGAGGGCTTTCAAATGAGCTATATATTATTGAATGTTATCTTGGGCAAGATGGTTTTACTAGCGTCAAATATGTATGTGACATCCCATCTATCATCCATCCATCCATGCCATCCAATCTAATGCATTGTGCATGCCAGGATCTGGAAAGACAAATTGCCTTGATTCCGAACATGCTTATGACCTATGTTGTCATGCTATTGGTGTTTTAGTTTGCAAATACACTGAGACAAGGCACCAAAATGTTTATAGCATGCAAATTTTGGTGATTGGATGTGTGCAGAGTTTTGGTAGTTAACCTTTTAGGGCTGGGATGTTCTACTGAAAGACTGAATCTTTCATCAGACATTTATTTTGTTCTTGCAGACATTTTCGTAGACATAGGAATGGGGACCAGGTCAGAGCCACACTTTACAGACAATAATTTCACTAAAATCTTCAATTTATCTTTAAAGACAAAACTTAACCCGCGCCGTGCCGGTGCTCGGCGCCACCCACCTCGTGCCGGGGGGGGGGGGGGGGCGGTTAGA
>JARFNZ010124087.1:0-11935 GCA_031763405.1 Balanus nubilus
TAGTAAGTTTTCAGATAAGCTGCCTTGTGTCATGGTGTTTCTATATGCAAGCTACAAATTGGCTATCTCAATTCAAATCCCCATGTTAAAGGTGGACTATTCCCTTTAATGACACCCAGTATACAAAACAAAAAGATGCGGGCTTATCTATGAATGTGAGCCATTTCTGAGTCACAGACCAGCCTTACCAAATGGGCTTGCCCAAGGCCGTTCAAATGCGTCGAAGTGCAAGGTCTTGCCGGACCTAAAAACAGTGACTGTTGGGAGCGGAAGAATGAAAATGGATCTTTTGACATCAGTACGGAACCTTCGAACTGAAGTGGGTATTTCCTATAACCTATGAAACGAAGATACGTCTTTGGACTTTGGAGATCTGGGACAGACCCTCAATGAGTGCATAATAAGCCCACTTTGGAGTTCAAATGACCCCTGAATCATGAGGGAAGGGAACATAACTCTCATGTTTCCTCTCTGGCTACATTAATGGTTATTCACATGTGGGCACCATCCTCTTTTAGCAAACCATTCGTTGTTAAACATGAACAAATGGGACGCAAATTGTAAATGTCAGACCGAATTGCCCGAACCATTAGTCTGATCCGCCGATAATTAAGTGCTGAATTGCCTACGAGGCAAACGTTCACCGCGCAACGTCTGAACATCAGAGAGCTAGCAAGTTTGTCTCGAGCTTATTTCAATGAACAATATATTTGTAGTGATGCCAAACGCTGTAATTATTAATTCCTTTATAATAACACACCCGCTTTTCGAACAACGTGACCAAATAGAAAATTAATAATATAAAACAAAAGCACTCTGGTCGTTAGATAGCCAGGAAATGCGGGGTGGGGCCGGTGTCAGGTGTCGTTCAGCCGGTGACGGGGCAGAGGTGACGTTCGGCGGGTCGGCAGACCGATTGGGTAACACCTGTCCCTCCGACGGCGTCCGGCGATGATCAATGACGTCCCGCCGAGCACCGGGCCGGTGTCACGACATCGCCCCGGGCGATAAGGCCGCAGGGTACGGTCCGGTGACCTCAGTGGTGTCTGAGGCGGGCTACCGGGCAGGCTGCTGCTGAGAGCGGGCCCTGGACGCTGCGGAAGACGCAGCCATGGCCCGCTGCGCGGCCGCCGACAGGCTGCTGCCGCTGCTGCTGCTGCTCGCCCTGCTCGGTGAGTGTTGACCTGGTGACCTGGCTCCGGTCAAGGAGGCCAGTCGGGACTAGAGATGCAACTTATCGCGCAGAACGAAACAGATTTGGTCCTGTCTCATTTTCGATTTTTGCATTGGCTTTGGACTTGCTTTTAGACTGAAGAATTAAACAAACGTGTGAATATATGCGAAGAGAAACATCGGCTATTGCCGAGTTAGCCCTAATATCATGGTAAATTTAAACGTTAAGAAACCGCTACTATACCTACCTATCAAAAGGCACATTTACCTCGGCGACATGTCATGAAGCGAAGTAGTAAACGAGTCGAATCATAACGAAGGTTTGTTTCACATTGAAGTGTGAATGTATCAGTATCATTATGTTTTTTTTGCTTCTCTTCACGAGGCAGTGGGATCATGAAGCGGAAAGTTGCATCTCTGACCTACTGACCCGCCATTCGCCAAGCATGTCCGACTGTTGCTTTTCTTTGATCTGCCAGTTTATATCTGTGTTGCATCAGACGGTGCTACCTGTATATACTACGCATCAGTAGTGTACTTACAAGAATGAAATAACGTTGAGCCGCAAACAATTTTTTTTAGGACGCTTGTTGTGATGTAGTTCGATTGAGATGCATGCACAAATGCATGTCGTCTTTGGTGTACATTTATATATTTACATTACAAACAATAAGGCCTCGTAGAATTTCCCGTTGTTTTAAATATTACATGTTTCTAGAAAAATTAAATACTTTGAATATTACTGAACGCCGCTGGTATGAAGATATTTGTGACCGAGGTGTTTTTTTTAAAATTACTACACAAGAGCATCGAGTGCAATAGTTTTGAAAAACGTCGAGATAATAAATATCTACCACCCAGTAGAGTTTGGTAAGGGTTTCACCGTATGCCGTCATCATACTGTGGTAGCGGACACATCGTAGTAGACCGAGATTATTAATATCTTCTACCCAGCAGAATGTACTGCGGTAGAAACAAATGTCATATAATTTATGGCAGTGCGGTATGCCAGTGCGGTATTCGGAAAATGCCGCACTCCACGCACTAATGTTTTTTTGCATTATGCGGCATACGGTAACTCCGAGGGAATTAACATCTCCATTAGGTGCACCTACCTTCTTATTCAGAATTTCCCAAAAATGTTTCTTTGCGATGCGAATACCTCTTAATAGTTACTCGTGTCTTTTGTCACGGTAGGGAAGACAGCAGACATGTGTCCTGACAAAAAAAGTTCCGATATATACAGGATACCATGGCAGAATGCATTTGCAGGATCCATCATAAGTACGATCCCAATACAACATTTGCCCAATAGATCTGGAACCCACAAGATCCAGCGACAAAATTTCACTGAAAGATCCAAGATCCAAAAACTCACCAACAAAATTTATCCAAAAGGTCCAAGATAAAAAAGATCCACAACGAAATATTTTGGCAGGATTCATGATTCACAAGATCCAGGAACCACAAGATCCAACGAAAAATAGGGATCCAGGATCTGCAGGATCCAACGAAAAAATCCAAAACCAGAGCAGGGAGAGCAATATTGTATTTTTCAAGTATTGCTTCTAGAGTTAATCCTATTCCTTGAAGGGCATATTTTGCCCCAATACTTTTTTCATCTATTGCTCCCAAACCTATGTGCTTGTTTTCAAACTTGAGGAATTTTCCTAGGATTAGATTTGAAGTGTTGTGCCTAAACTTGAGCGAAGTTGGTCCAGCAGAGGTCTTTTTTTGGGAGGCACGTTCTAACGTTGGAACAGTTTTGAACGATTTTTGCTCGTTTTTGTATGTTACTGCACGATAAAGCCGCCCAATGATAAAGGCCCAAATTCTTCCCTAGCAATATATGTGCAAAATACTAGTAATTGCACATATTTTTAGCAGAGGTGTACTTAAGTGCTCACAATGGGAGGCAATATTTATTAGTGTAGGCTGGTAGTGATCTCTGAGTTTACCTGGCTTCACTTATGCACAATTTGAAAATAAACAAATTGGTGTCAATATTTTAGCAACTCAAGCAAGCATATCATATCAAACGAACAAAAAAACTATGATAAAAAATTCCCCCCAAATCCCCAAAACATTTTTTCATTTTTTAAGTTCCCCGAACACACCTATGATTTTCCATTTTTACATGCTTATTTTGATATGTTTAAGGCCTATGATTGAAGCCCAAAACTATTTTTCCATTACAACCGGTCGACAAATATGAAAACTACGATATTTCCCAAAATAACCCAAAATATGTCACTTGTTTACCCCAACCCACTTTTTGCCACATTTTTACAATTCCATTTAAAGTTCTCGTAGTAAGGCATCGAATGGTGTTTGTTTTATCAAAATCGATCGGGTACTTCCCGAGATCTCTGAAAGAGGGGGAGGGCAGAATATGTCCCCTTCGCAGGTTACTGTAATTCTGGCCGCTCGCGGGGATTGGGAATATTAAACTATTTCCAATTATTGAATGCATTAAACAAAATAATGAAATGAAGCACAAACCATGCGGTTACTTCATGTTGATTCATGTTAATTCATAATCCATTCAATTTATCTGATATAAGTCCAAACCGCTAAGATTCATTTCAAAAACAATGATTGTACGGTAAAATCAGATACAAAGCAGCAATACCTGCACGCCAATTGTAATAACTGAATGGTAGTCTTAGTTACGTTGATGACATGTCCACATAGTAATCAGAGAAGCACAAATTTAGAATCCTTAAGATCCCACGACAATTTTTCACTGGAAGATCCAGGAACCATAGAATCCAACGAATAAACATATGAATGCCATCCGGGATTCAAATGATTCAGCAACAGAGTTTCCAAGCAGGATCCAGGATCCGGATCCACAGGTTTTATCAACATAGCTTCTGAGCACGATCGGTTATCTACAAGATCTCTTAGCAAAATGGAGACACACGATACAATATCCATCAAGATCCCAGCTCTTCGTTCTTGCGGATCGTGGATTTTGGATGTTCTTTGGATCTTGGCACATATTATATCATATATCAACCACATATTTGATGGCGTTTTATATATGCCTCTTGAACATCATTTACTTACTAGGCCATTCAGGTATTTTAAGGTGCAAGTAGCTCATGAGCAAATTTTCTTACAATATAAATTAATTTATTACAGCATAGATAGAGACTAAGCGCACAAGGGGCGAAGCCGAAGTCCAACAATCGATAAAAATGGACCCAGGTCATGTATGTATGTGTGCATGTTATTTGAGGATATTACACGAATCAAAGCACTCAACGGATTCAAACTTATATCAAATTGTAGCTTAGCGGATATTGTATTGTCTAGGGCAAGTAGTTATACCGATGCGGTGTTTGGCGAGCGCGTGGCGCGTTATCAAAGTTTCTATAGATTTACCATCGGGCGACCGCGGTTTTCGGATGTTCGAAAGTACACGAAAATGTTTATTATCTCGGATGCAAATCTCATTAATCATAGGTTTGATCGGACGAAACTGGCACTCTTCATAGCAAGAACTCTAGTGAATAGTGCGCTACCAGATGAGGGTCTCTGTGCGAGACATGGCACGCGCTAGTGAGCTTTGTCGTCTTCGGCGTTTTTGCATCTGTCGATTTCGGCGTTTTTTTGTATTCATATCTTAGGAGAAAAGAAGGGGTAAACGAATTATACCAATTTCATAGCGCAGATGAATGACTGCTACCAATGTTATGTGATCACGAGCCTATTCCGCTGATGGCTTTATTTATTATCAAGCAGATCATACGATTTCATGTCCTGAATGTCCAGCTTGCTTTATCACTACCTGGACAACGATTGGAGCGATATCGTTGGCTAAAACTTACGTCATTGGAGAACACGAACAATATTATCTATTATCCCACACCGATATCAGTTTTGGACATTGAAGCACATGTTGAGGCAATTTCTTAATCGACCGTCAGAGAACGGGAAATTTAATCAACCTATGGTGATTATCGATTTGATAAACCACGGTTGAGAAGTGTTCCTGTGCTTTTTGATATAGCTTGGCGGCGCGGGATAAAATAATTGCACCACTCGCGAGTATAAAGATGCGTTAATTGACTCGGCTTCGCCACGTCGATTAACTGCATATTTATACTCGCTCGTGGTGTAATACATAATATCCATCCAAATACGAATTATTTTGTTCATATAGGAATTGCTCATCAATATTATTTCCGTGAACCCTTGCAGGACCCAGTTTCATCGCCAAATTCTTCTCCGTCATTCCTAGCCATAATGACAAGCAAAATCCAAAATGGGTAACGCATGCAAGCCATACTGGCGGCATTAGATCATTCGTTTTAAAGTCAAATAATGACCAATAAGGCAAATATTACCTTATTATAGTCCTGTCTACGTACGATCCAGTGGCTACTTCGTAGTTTTCATTTTCTTTGCCGAGGGCTGCCTTCCGTTATAAGAAATATGCTCGATGAAGGAAAATAAATTGTATGCAAAAATAGGAGGTACCCTCTTAGTTTCATATAGGAGCTGAGATTGTGTGGGGAAGAGGGGGGGAGATTTTGCCCCTCCCCCCGTCCAGTGTTCGTAATTTTTAGGGGCTCTCCACGGTGCGTTTTCCGTTACAGCGTGCTAAACTAAAAGTTACACATTGTTTATACCTAAACTGACAATGTGCATAACTAATTATGTCATGCAAGATTCCTAACAAAAATGCGGTCAGCCACAATCAAGAGCGGCGCTCAGGTTGGTTAGTTCACTGCGAGCAGATGGCCATATGCAATTATCGTTTGATAGCTTGTATAACCACTTTCCATTTACCAACCATCTTCTGTCCATCGGCTGCTTAGTTATTGAAGTTTTAGGGGCAACTCATTGTTCTGTCACATACTTATATGAAGACAGGTATGTGAGGTATGTATTCATTTCATTTATTTTTAAAATTATAAATGCTGCCCCTGTCTGCAAGTGTCACCGAAATAAGTAGAAGTGGAATTAGCATCAATTCAGTCATAATCCAGATAACTTTAAATCAGCACTCATGTTGCTGAAAGTTTGTGACAGCATTCTTCTCATTGTTCATTGATAAGCAAGCGCAGCAAAACAACGAATTAAAGTAAGAACGTAATCGCGCATGACAAACTCACAGTAAGGTCTAACTTCTCGTTGTAGCATGTAAGTCAATCAATGTAAGATTATTACGAGGCTATGCGATGCTGGCATGCTTTACATACATACAAACCAAACACATACGCGCATGGTTTTGAGAAAATTGATGTTGTTTTGCTGTGCTTTAGCTTGATATACTACATCACTTAGCTCAAATGCTCATGCATTGAAATCGTAACTTATGGCGTGGCTTAGCTTGCTTCAAATTTTGATTTGTTTACCAGAGTGTAAACTTTGCCATACTCATGCATTCAAAGTGTTAATAAGCATTACTCCAGCTTTCCGATGCAATTTATAAAATATATTCATTAATTATCAGGCACCGAACTTGTGTCCGATGACGTGATTAACTGAGTTACCTCCATTTTGTATGCAACTCTTCACGTTTCAGGTGGGGTGCCAGCAGTGTCGAGCGCCGCTAGTAGGAGGTGTTAGATTTTTGTAGAAGGAATAATATTCGCCTTCAAACCTTGCCTGTTGCTAATTTTTGCACCTCCACCGACTCGACCCAAAGCCCTCCCATTCCGTTGTTATCAATTGTGAAGGGCTGCACATAATATAAAAATAATCTGAGTCAATTGCAAAGTCGAATTTAAGTCTGTCAGACACATATTAAGAGGCAATATGAAATGTGTGCTTCAATGTTTGTTGATTAACCTATTACATTGGAATTTACATCGACTGACGTCTGAATATGAAAATCTGTGCATTTCTCAGCACATTGGATAATTGTGTTTTAAAACTGATACAGTTTTGGCAATTTTAGGGCACATTACAGTTACTTGCACCTTTAGGATTGTCAAGCGAATGAAAATCTGATTTAGTATTTGGTAAAAAAAAAACTTGCGAATACAAAATAATTTGTTCATCTTAAATAGCATATAATCTTGTAATTTAACCCCAGGCCTGCTGAGGGGAGGTGTATGAACACCCCCACCCTGAGTTTTTCGGAGACAAAAACGCCGGCGCAGTGCGGTACCGTTTTTTTGTAACAAGTTATCCCACATTATTGTCGCATTTTACCGAAATTTTAGACTTCAGGTCATCTCAGGTCAAATCACCAGGTCTGGTTAAATGACCCCAACTCCAAATAATTTTGCGGTCGTGCCTCGGCCACAGTGTTTGAGAGGAAGATGGAAACTTTTAGGGCTGTGTAAGGCCATCGGTGCCAACAAATTGTGTATCTCTGGTTTTCGATATCGTGGACCTCAGGCCAGGCTAATTTCGTGATTTTTTCCTTAAAATGGGGAAATTGCGGGAAATGAGGAAAGACAATGACACTGGAAACGGAATGGCAATGGGTAAAATTTGAGTCCTTCTTTTATGCCTCAGGTCAGTCAAATTAATTACAAATCATGTCCAATTTGGCCTTTTGTGATGATCCAGGTGCGATTTTTGATCAGTGACCCCTGTGAAGGTCATCTGAGGTTATCCGAGGTCACCAATACTTTTCAAGAAGAGATAGAAACGTATAAATGGCACCAATGTGTTTGCTTCGTCAACATGCATCGACACATTTGGAGCATGATCTATTTTATGTGACCTTGAACTCAGGTGATATTGTGAAGTTGACATAGCTAGGTATCCATTTGTCAATTCGCCTTGACGAGACAAAAACAATGGTAACAAAACTATTCTTCTATATTTCTCAGAAAAATTGTTCGCAGAAAACAGTTTTGCAGAAGGTGGCTTGACATTTGCTGGTTTCTGGAGCCTAAATTTTTAACCTGAGCTCAAATATAACATCTTAGCAAAAGAGCGTTAAAAAAAATAGAGCGTTTCTTCGGTGTCTCCCTACCTGTCATATTAAGTTCCCGTTATACAATAGGTCGAACGACCCAACGTAATTGGCGGTTTCGTGGAAAAGTGTACCAGTATTGGCACCGATGTTGACAAAATTGACCTTCGATGACCTCTGGTGACCTTAATATTGACCTGAGGCAAACAATTTCTAAATTAATTTTGACGAGCTTTCTAACGCCTTTTCCTTTCTCTTTTCTGTACGTCCCATGTAGGAGCCGAGATCGAGGGAGGGGGGGGGGGGGGGGTTGTTCAAAATACCCGCAGGATGTGGACAGTCGGAGTCCCAGCGGGGCGCGGGTTGACAGGTGTAACTGCAGGACAAAACAATATTTTAACAGTTCGCTCTTCACATGTATGTTATTCGAAATGCACTTCATTATCTTTCAAATCAGCAAGCATGTTTTATAAGCATATATTTCCTTACTTGGAATGAGCTTATTCGCATTTCATAAATGATTACATTGCCTAGCCTTATACCATAAAATATATTTTACAGCCACTTGTACCATATATGCACGACGCATTGACGTTAAGCGTCCAGACCGCAAAGTCTCTAATGACTTTGGCTCGGAACCGGAATGGATAAGCCAAGCAAAATCCAAAGAAGGGAGCAAGACGAATAGGAGACCGAAGAGAGAAATCTCCGAAACTCAGGTAAAAACCCTCCAATGATCATACATGTTTTAACCTTTGTTTCATACACATATATGGTGATAAATGTTATCAACATGAGCCTGGCGTTACAGTTAGGAATTAGTTACATTGACTTTTTATTGAAAGTTTATTTATTTAGCTGTTGTTATACTTCATATACCAACGTCCCCTTTATACCGTATGTGAATAAAGGACGAGAGGAATTTTACTTTAAGTACAATTTTATCTTCTTTTGACGAACGATTGAGACGCTGACAATATTTGTTTCGGACTAATGTCCTCGTCTTGTGAGTTTGATGGTACACAGCGTTTCGGTTAGTTGCCTCTCCGGCCGTCTTCAAGTGTTGGATGGTCCTCAGAAGAGCCTGAAGTGCTATGGTTGGTTGCCATGCATTTTTTTAGATGGAGGCTAAACGCCGAAGGCGCGAAGCAGTAGTCCAACAATCGACCGAAAACGGGCTCATGTCATGTATGCATGGCACTTTTTCACTTCATTTCAAAATGGCGAACACCCGTCGGGATGAATTTGACCAGTAGGCGGTGGGGCTAGTAGACATGGCCGAATTAAATGAAATTTACGTGCGTGACTTTGACTTCTGTTTAGACATACAAATAGCATTGAATACGTCATTTATGTGCAACTTCGATCTCCTAGTATGTTTTGGGACAACTGGAATATAAAGTCGATTGCTCTAAATTCCAACCCGTATATTCTTGTTGTCTCACTTTACGGGCATAGCCAACTTGATGTGCCTCTTCATGTGTGGAGCTTTAAGGGAAAGTTGGTAGAACAAATGTTTGTCGGTTGTTTCTTCTGTACAACAAGTAAAAAAACGACCATCATTATTCCAGTAAACTTCAAATTTGACAGGAATGCGTAGATTAAGTGAAAGATGATCATTTAAAGCCAGAAAACATTAAAATCTGCCAAACTTGGTGGGGCAAATCATAAAGTTGATGGGACCAAGCTCAAAGTTGGTAGGGCAGTGGCCTCATCAGTTGAAAAAGAAACTCCGCCAGTGTGTGCCATGCGATATTTTGAGAAACAGGAGGTAGCCACTTTTTGCAGCATTTACCAGATGTCAACAGCTAGCCATACGAGTTAATCGAAAAAAGTAAACAGAAAAACACGCACACGTGTTATAATTAGCATTTTATTTAGTGGATCAACTTGCCCGGCATGGGCCTAGTTTGGTCATTCGACGTTGAATGCTTGAATTGAAAAGAATCCCAAGCAAAAATATTTATTTTGCTTAAATTGTGTGCTATTTTTAAAGAGAATAAAGCAGGCTATCCAACGATACCAAACACAAACATATTACTGCAATAATTCATCCAAGTTATACCAGATTAAGAAAACATGTACAATGACGCGGTCTCCCTGCAAGGTGATGGCCTCCGTGCGAGATAGGGCATACGCCATGAAGCTTTTTAGGAACCGTCGATTTTCGAGCCTTTTTAAGTTTTGTATTCACATCTTTAAAAAAAGCTGTGAACTTATGTTCATATTTTTTTACCAACACTTCAAGTCCTTGTATGAACCACCCAAAACCTGAAGACGGCTGGAGAGGTCACTGGGCGAAATATTGTGTACCATCAAATACCAGCAGCAACAAATCTGTCCAGCGGTAACACATTACACCACTTGATCGTGATTTTATTGCAGGAGAACCTGGAGGCCATGACTTCGATCGCCTCCACCACGAGCCTGCTGATCACGGCCGACATGACCACACCGGCCATGACGACCGAAACAGCGGACGGCACCGTGCTGACCACGCCGGCGGTGACCACGGTCCTGCCGGGTCTCGTCACCACCACCACCGCGCCGTCCTTCACCTCCACACTGACGTCACTGACGCCGGCGACATCTCTGGCCACTAGTCAGACGTCCCCGGTTACTAGTCAAACGTCTCTGGCGACTAGTGAGACGTCCCCGGTTACTAGTCAGACGTCCCCGGTTACTAGTCAAACGTCTCTGGCGACTAGTCAGACGTCCCCGGTCACTAGTGAGGCGTCCCCCGTCACTAGTCAGACGTCCCCGGTCACTAGTGAGACGTCCCCGGTCACGAGTCAAACGTCCCCGGTCACTAGTGAGACGTCTGCCGTCACTAGTGAGACGTCCCCCGTCACTAGTGTGACGTCCCCCGTCACTAGTGAGACGTCCCCGGTCACTAGTGAGACGTCCCCCGTCACTAGTGTGACGTCCCCGGTCACTAGTGAGACGTCCCCAGTCACTAGTGAGACGTCCCCGGTCACGAGTCAAACGTCCCCGGTCACGAGTCAAACGTCCCCGGTCACTAGTCAGACGTTCCCCGTCACTAGTCCGACATCGGCGGCAACTAGTGAAACTTCAGCGACAGCAGATCAGACATCGACGGCCTCCCCCACCAGCACGACGCAGTCTCGGGAGACCACGGAATCAGCAACCATAGCAGCTTCAACATCTACTCGATCTCCAGTGACTGATATTTCCACAACACCGCAAACAATAACGGAAGCCATTAATCTGACCACGACACAAGCGTCGGCAGAGCAGACAACCACAGCTTCGTCACCATCCACAGTCACCATCGATACAACCGACACTTCCCAGACCACAGTCGCATCGACGGATACGACCACCGCTTACTGGGGCTCCAGCAGCTCCATGTACGCCACAATGCAGACATTTCTCACTTCACTCGCCACTCAGACCTCCAGCGCGGGGTCCGAGATGACCACCGTCACAGAGGCACTGGCGACGGCGGAGTCGACGGCGACCTCGCCCGAGGTGACGACGACCGAGGGACAGCAGACCATCGCGACGCAGCCGACGACACTAGCAGGTAAGGCAACTCAACTCATTCGGCTGCAAGATCCGCGAGGATGCCTGTAAGCGTTGTGTATGTCGGAGTAGAGCCATTCAAGTCTTTCTTGGAACACTTGAGCTTGCCAGCTTTAGCAGCCCTAATGTAAGAAATGGTGTTTATTTTTTATTTGGAAAATAATTGGGTACCATGAGCTGGATTGCCTTCAAATATTTTTAAAAAAAATACAAATCTTGGGAAGTTGTAGTTTTTTTTCACAACCTTTTGAAAGGACGGCTTTGCGAGATCAGAACCCGCGCTAAGCAGAGCTTGTTGCGCAGGTCCTGACCTCTACCGTCCGATCGGGA
>JARFNZ010124098.1:0-20347 GCA_031763405.1 Balanus nubilus
GATCCATAACTTTCCTGGTGTGTTCTTGCTTTTGGCCTTTTTTACACCTTTGGTGATCAAAGAGGCATCGGAAAAAACGTCCTAATTCGCACATTTTCAATCGAGGATGCACGTTTTCATGTAGTTATTTTGAGAAATGATTGGCAAGAAGAATTATGTATCGTTTATGCGCTTCCAAAAACTTTTGTCCCTTGTATACAGAAAAACGTTACGAATGTGCGTGTTTCGGAACTGTGCGGCGTAGGAGCGTCTTACCCTACAGACTAACACTTTTGGTGATATGGCGATGATAAACTTTCATACAAAATTTATGACTCATCGGTGGCACATTTTGCATTTTATTTTGTTTCTCATCAGCCGTTCACGTCCTGTATATCCACATGAAGGACATTGTTTAGGTTCTGATTTGCATATCTGACCTCAGGGGCAATAACAGTGTTCGTGCCCAGCCACAGCCGATGGGTACTGTACGGGCCCGCCCCCGGGCCGTCCACAATGCCCGCGAACAATCGGCCGACGCCTGTTTGTGTGCACGGCACGTCATGCAAGTCAGCGTGTCCTCGTCGGGCCGGAAGTCCGAGTAAGGGCCGTGCTGCTCTCCCATGGCCAGCGCCGTGCGGGAACGGAACTGCGGAACTGGGCACTGCAGTTCGCCCGCGGTGAAAATACATTGGCTGTTTCAAACCGCACGGGCCTTGTTGAGAGCGATCATTCAATGAGATTAATCGATCTTGTTCTCTAATACGTAGGTAACCTTCAATATAGATTACCCTGATTCATGTTGATCTGACCTTGGTAAGTTATACAGGTTTCGCAAATGCAGCCGTTTTTTATAATGGTACGGCAACTCGACCCTGAATTAGTGGGTCAATTAGCAGAAGAATTGATAGTGATGGAAAGTGACTCTCTTTTTAGATTGTAGCGGAAGTGATTGTAGGCATTGATTAGAGGGAATTGAACCACAATACACACAATGACATCGCAAACGATTGGGACAAGTATCGCGCAACTGAAATTACGTCGTCTTTGCCTGCCGCTCATGTATTAGAGTAAACCCAAATGTTAGCTGAGCTAAACATATAAACAAATTTCCTCGTGCCTAGTGGCTTGAGTTTATTCACATGAGTAGAATACTGAATCAGCGCTCTGTCCTTGAGTGAGTAAGAAGTAAACACATTGTGTAAATGAGCTTTGCAAATCTACAAAATGACCAACGGGCAGGGGGAGCGGGCAAACATTTACTCCGGTCAGCAGCTTGTATCATGCCGGCCGGGCCTTGTGTGTTCGCCTGTGCCCGCAGCGGACTGCTGTGTTTGCGTTCCGTTCTGTTTTGGTCTCGGCGTGAGTGCGATCGTTCGTCTCAGAAGAGCCATCAATAGGCAGTCGCGGAGCCCCGGGTCGTCGTCCCTGCGTCCTTGGCGCCTTCGCTCTAAGCGGACGCCCTCGCGGCGCGTCCACGTCTGTTGGTCCGATACGACCTCTGTTGCCGGGCTGGTTGGAACGGACGGGAGGAGACGCCGTCTGGATAGCCGCTGGGCATGTCAGCCGAGCGGCGGACCGTTTACACGAGATGACACCGATTGAGGCGCAGATGCGACGCACGTTGTGCCTCAAGGTCTCGCCGGTGCGAGCGCTGGATGAGCGCACTCACTCGTACTGCGCTGACGTTCCCAAGGTTTTCGTTGAATGTTTTTGTTCGTGTTGCGAGACAATATCAAGTAGTAAACTCTCGGAGGCCTGTTCGCAGAAGTCCGACAAAGGCCTTTGTGAGCTGGTGCTGTGCAGACCTTCAGGGAATGTTTTTAAGTGCAGCAGAGAAGAACTATGACAATGACGACATATAATGATTCAATTATACAGTATATATCCATGAGGAGAGAGAGCCAACATCGAATGGCATTCAAGTGCTAAGTATAAGAAGCGGCCCTTTCTTTCAAATTTGAGGGCATAGATTCGTTTGTCTCTTTCACAGCGGGGCGTTTCAGGGGTTATTAAAGAAAGCGCACCCGAAAAATGTCATGAAACATACAAGTGTTTGAAAGCTACCTTTGTTCACTCATAACTCAGTAGTGCTTACATTGCAGTAACAAACACATATTTTTCATAAGCGTATCTCACGAATGTTATGTAAACGAGGCACAAATGCAAGGAGAAAGCGTTTAGGGATTTTTTTTCCAAGAAAGGATCAGGGCATACATACTAAGGCAACTTGTCATTACCTCCATTTATGGTTACCATTGAAACATGCAGGGGAAAAATTACTACAAATATACAAAAGTAGAAACTATGGACTTACCGGATCAAAATTTGATGCATACTTGTTACGACTCTGGAAATGGATTGGACCAAATGAGTGAAATATAATCTCAAAGAGGTTTGCTATATATTTGTCCATAGCCATTTCTAGTGTTAACATACGCAAACAAAAGCAGTAGAATACTCGCTGCAACTATGGCTAATATGTCTAAACATTATCAAAAAGATAAAACTATATCAACCAACGCAGCTAAAAATGATTCTAACTTGAAAGTAACTCGCGGTAATAACGAACGTATCCGACTAGGTAAGGTTCACTGATCGCGATACGCAATGTGCTTTTTGTGCCGCTTGTGTACTTCTAGCGGAGGACAAGTCGCACATCCTGACACTGTTGATTGTTGCCCCCCGCACGTCTCTGTCTTTGTGTGCTTGCAGTGGAGAGCGACACCGAGTTTTGTAACGGCCAGACAGAGTGTCCGTCGGACTGCGGCTACGTAAGCCGCAATGCCAAGTGTGTCTTCTGCAGGTGCGGCGAATACCCTCTCATGCCAGTGCCTCTGCCGGAGCCAGGTGAGCAGCGTAGACCCGCCTCAGGTGAACGGTGAACACATACACCTACGGAGAACGTACGGCTCACTTACGGTTCACGTCTGAAACAGCCACTCATTATTGGGCGACCAGACCAGTGACCAGCGACTGTAAAAACAGCGACTCACAACAGCGACGATTTGTAGGGCGACCACACACAAGAGCGGCGGACATGCATTATTTTGTCTTATTATAGCGACCATTTTTCGATCGACCGTCAACTAAACGACTCGACTTTATTGTGATACTATATGTATTCATTCGTTCGTATTCGTTCATGTTATTCGCGTCACTTGGTTTTTATCCGTTTTAGCATTCGTATCGATAGAAGCACAAAATTATGTTCGGTGTCCCATTTTCAATTATTTAAGACGATACTAGTTATTTATGTTGGAAGAAGCGGCAAACATAGGCATGAACATCAATAAAAAATCGTATCTACAAACCAGCTGCCCAATTCCGTTGTGAACACCATCACATAGAGTTGACTCCAAGCTTCGCGGGAAGTGCTGCCAAATAATGTTTTTTTGCCGTCGGGTAATTTTAACTGCTTTCAATGGTGCGTCGAAAACGTTTATTTACTTTTTCATATATCTTCATTTTAGCCGTAGGACCCTCCCATCACAAGTTGCGTGAACAAGTTGCTAAACGATGCGATGCATCGTTTAGCCGTGGCTGGCCGAAAACTCGCCCCGTAGGCCGGGTCAACGGCACGCAGAGCGCAGCTCGCGTGACGCGAAGGGTGATTCTACGGGTGGGACTGGGCGGGAGGGCGCCGTAGTACCCAACCGGAAGCGCTTCGCTTTCATGCAGCCGTGAAGCCAAACTAGCCATCTCATGGTTTTGCTTTCTGTGAGAGATTGTAGTGTAGAGCATGGCGAATCGATGCACATTTCATTTGTCACCATTTAGGCCACAATTTACGCGACAGTCCTGGCCAAATAAAAAGAATGTGATTTTCAATAAAATATCTATATTTTTGTCCATGGATTCCGTCGACGGATTTTTCGGAAAAAATTTACAGCGCTGGACTCTCTGGACCATTCAGCGCTGGACTCAGCTTTCGAATGGTGTATCTTCCTTATCCTTATCGAAACCTCCCAACGAACCGTGCGCTGTAGTCAGTGAGTCGCTGTTTTACAGAACAGGTACACCGTATAGGTACAGGGCAAGTATTTGACCGGCACAGAGTTCAGAGTACCAGTACCTATTGCGGTCAACACCGACACTTGACGGTTACTGCCGGTTCACTGGGATTCTGTTTGTTTTTGACCTAGGCAAAAGGGACGTGCTGTGTTATTTTCTTCCACCAGAGTTTGGAAGAGCAAATGTTCTTTTCTAAATGCTCGAGCAGTGCTTCGTTTTCCGACTATGCTTATATGCCAATAGAAATCACAACCATGTCGCTGGTGGTAAGGAAGTGTACTAACGTTAGTGTGTTGAACCTTGTCAATTTCGTATTGCAGAGCCTCAATGCGAGCACGGACCTGCCTTTATTGACGAGTGTGACAACGACTGCAAATGTGTGAAGGGCGGAAGATACGGCTGCACTAGGAAGCTGTGCATGCCTGGCCAAACCTCTGAGAAGCCCAAGACTTGCAGTGGCCCAGGTGGTCTGCCCAAGAGAACTGGCATGCGCGTCTTCTGCCATGACGGAATCGTAAAGGTCCAGAGCCAAGGTAAGTGGTCTGTTTGGAGTGGAGGCAAGTTAATATCACCGAGGCCAACAGCTAATGCCAAATCTCGAAGGAGGAACGGACTGACATGGCGATCGACCCTCGAATTCTGGGGAGGAGATCAACTTTACAGATTAACGTAACAGATTGACCCGACATTGACGAGGGCTGATGAAGTATTTCTCCCGAACATTTTTGTTTTGTGATAGGTCAAACACCAATGGCACTATCGACGCAAATCGTTCCATGTTTTGTTTTCTCAAAATCTTAGGATGACAAATTTTTCATCTATTTTTACCTCCAAATAAAACAAAAATGTTTTTTTATTGAAAAATACCCCCAAATCCTAAACTTCGACGATATAAAAGTAGGATATATGAAGGAAACTACATACCCATTAACAGTAACTAAACGAAATATTAAAACAATATCTGTATTTTTGACTGCATTATGGCTCGCTATGCGCAGGTAACTCGTGACGTCCAAATCTGGTTGAGAAACATTGGTTCGGGAATAACGTTTGACTGAGACGCTGGTCAATGACGGGTTATCAGAGTAATGGGGACTTCCCAACCCTTTGCGAATGATCGCTGTTGGTTTCTCGTTTGCGTCCGTACTCACGCACGTGCACCCTGGTTCACCTCTTTTGCATTACGGCCGAGCCTCGTTCTGTCGCCCGGTATCTATGCATCATGGTCATTGTATTCCGAATCATGTTTATTTGTCCTATATCACTTACACTATCATTTTTCAGACGCCAAATGCCTGCCTGGAGGAAGCTTTATGGACGCAGAAGACTGCAATACCTGCATGTGCTCAGATAATGGAATAGCGGGATGCACTCTTATGCTATGCCTCACTAAAACAGGTAAGGATAATGGACATTGAACTTGCTTGCTTGCATGATGACTTATGCCTCCCCAACAGAATACGTGTGAGAGGCTTCAAAGACCTTGAGTACACTAAAATAGTAGGTTACCGAAAATTTCGTCGTGATCTGCCGATAAATACTGGTGTCATTTTGAAACACCGAGGGGGTTGCACTCCCTACACTGGCGTGGGTTCAGTTACAGGTTACTATTGTTTCCCGAAACGCTCATGAATCACTTGGAACTATTTAATATCTGTTACCATTCGAGCGATTTCAGAGTAGTGATGAATCAGAATGAATCTGTCAGCTCACGTCCCCTATGTGAGTTTCTTGTCATGGGGTTTTGTAAAATTTGTATGGTATACATTGGGGAACGTAGGTGAAAGCCGCAACAGTGATTTGGTCTATTTCTGATTTGTTTTCATTCCTGGTTAAATTTAGTGACATTTTGCTCATTTCATTTATGCTTAGTGACCATGTTTATGTCGGTGGCAATCAAGTCGCCGTCATTTTAGGAAGTGGAACACAGTCAGTGCACTGAACCGCGTCAACTTCATATTGCAGAGCCTCAATGCGAGCATGGACCTGCCTTTATTGACGAGTGCGACAACGACTGCAAATGTGTGAAGGGCGGAAGATACGGCTGCACTAGGAAGCTGTGCATGCCTGGCCAAACCCCTGAGAAGCCCAAGACTTGCAGTGGTCCAGGTGGTCTGCCCAAGAGAACTGGCATGCGCGTCTTCTGCCATGACGGAATCGTAAAGGTTCAGAGCCAAGGTAAGTGGTCTGTTTGGAGTGGAGGTAAGTTCATTTCACCGAGGTCCGAGGCCAACAGCTAATGCAAAGTCTCGAAGGAGGAACGGACTGACATGGCGATCGACCCTCGAATTTTGGAGAGCAGATCAACTTTACAGATTAACCTAACATATTAACTCGACATTGACGAGGGGTGAGGAAATATTTCCCCTGAACAATTTTTGCTTGCGATAGGTCAAACACCAATGGCGCTATCGGCGTAAATTGTTCCATGTTTTTTTCTTAATGTCATTCTCAAGTTTTTCATATATCTTTTTACCTCCAAAATAAAACGAAAATACACATTTTTTCTCGAAAAAATACATCCCAAATCCAAAACTTCGATAATATTTAAGTAGGATGTATAGGGTATTACATACCCAATAACAGTAACCAAGCGAAATACTAAAACAATATCTTTATTTTTGACTGCATTATGGCTCGCTATGCGCAGGTACCTCGTGACGTCACGTTTCGACATTGCAATTTTGGCCTCTGTTGACCGGATGCAGACAAATGAATGTCTTTAATGCAGTGCTAGGGCAAATCTGGTTGGTAAACATTGGTTCGGGAATAACGTTTGACTGAGACGCTGGTCAATGACTGGTTATTAGAGTAGTGGGGAATGGCCAACACATTGCGAATGAACGCTGTTGATTTCTAGTTCGCGCCCGGACTCACGCACGTGCACCATGGTGCACCTCTTTGGCATTACGGCCGAACCTCGTTCTGTCGCCCGGTATCCATTCATCACGGCCATTGGATTCCTAATAATATTTATGTTTTTCATATCGCTTACATTCTCACTTTTCAGACGCCAAATGCCTGCCTGGAGCCGCGTTTAAAGACGCAGAAGACTGCAATACCTGCATGTGCACAGATACTGGAATAGCGGGATGTACTCTGATGGCTTGCCTCCCTGAAAAGGGTAAGGACAAGAGACTCTGAACGAGGCATGCTTACATCCTTAATTTCTGAACAGGATTCCTGGATGCGTTCTGCAGCTGCGTTGCGAGTCTCATCCTTCCAAAAGAGAACAATCGCTACCGCTCTTCGGATATCTCGGCTTACCATGTGCGGTTGGAGAAGTCTTGTGGTGTGTGTTTACATGCTTTGTAAATATCGCTAAACTATTTTTATTACATTTTGCTCAATAATCCAATTCTGCACGAGTGATTCAACACGCAAAGGTTTTGGGTAAAAAACGGCCGAACATGGCCACCCCCCAAAAAAAACGGTCCTGGACCAACCCCTGATGCAATTTTTGGGAAAAAAGTACACCATTCGATGCGCAAGCAATGAAATGATAGGAAAAGTCACAAAGCTTGGCGATCCTAGATTGATTGTTAAATGAATGATACACGAAAAACCTCCGGGGGGCCGAATCGCCCCGCCCCCTTCTGACAGTAATAGGGTTAAGATGAATCCCTTTCCATTTTTAGAGGCATAACTATTATAGTTTAGTTTATCTGAGGTTTACTCTTTGTCATATGTAGTTTCTATGTATATTGCACTATTCAATATAATCGTTAAACCCTCGACAGTTTTAGGACAAAACCGCTGCGTCTCAGTGTAAAGAGGGGGGGGGGGGTGGTTGTTGCAATCCCCTGCCAATTCGCCCCTAACTTTGCTGATCGTATAACTTTAAACGATCGTATTGCTTGCTGCGAGAATAAGCTGTTTATACTCAATATTAAGGTCCTGGTTTATTTAGTGACCTCTGAGGTCAGGTTACCAACCCAAAATCACCAAAATGCGCTTCTACCAATAGCATTACTTTTCATCACGCTAGAGCAGTGCTCTTGAGACGAAGACGTTCCGTATGGTCAGTAGAATGCGTTTGGATACGTTCTAGGTCTCAGTTAAGCTTTATTCCCTGTCAAAGGCCATTTCAGGTCATCTGAGGTTGGTGACCTTGGTTCGAAGGTCAGCTAGAAGGCAATGGAGATAAAAACGTCATCTGAGGTCATCGGAATTCAGTGACCTTGGTTTACTTATGGAAGGTGGTGACCTCAATGGAAACCATAGAAGTTACCTAGTTACACCTGTTTATATACTCCTGAACAACAACAATATGGAAACGCGCGAGTGAAAAAGCATCGATATTCGACGGAACATCATCTGCGCTTCACGTGACCATAAACAAAAGGTCACAGGGTACAGGTCATGAAGGTCACAATTTATAAAATTTAGGTTAGTTATAGGTATATATTCAAATATTAGGTTGCCGAAAAATTCGTCGTGATCTGCCGATAAATACGAAGTATTTTTAAACTAAGGAGGTGGCACCCCTTAAACTGGCGAGAGTTCAGTAACTATTGTCTCCCGTAGCGCTCATGACTTACTTCACTTGGAACTATTTTTTACATAGATTTTCGTAATATTTCTATGGCATAGGCAATGAGGAATATACGTAAAAGCCCCAACAGTAATTTGGTCTACTTCTGAGATTTTCTTGACTCCTGGCTTTGATTTAGCGAAATTATGCTCATTTCATTGATGCTTAGTGACCATGTTTATATGCCTATGGAAATCACAGCGAAGTCGCTGTCATTTTAGGAAGTAGCACACCGTCAGTGCACTGAACCCTGTCAATTTCGTATTGCAGAGTCTGAATGCGAACACGGACCTGCCTTTATTGACGAGTGTGACAACGACTGCAAATGTGTGAAGGGCGGAAGATACGGCTGCACTAGGAAGCTGTGCATGCCTGGCCAAACCTCTGAGAAGCCCAAGACTTGCAGTGGCCCAGGTGGTCTGCCCAAGAGAACTGGCATGCGCGTCTTCTGCCATGACGGAATCGTAAAGGTCCAGAGCCAAGGTAAGTGGTCTGTTTGGAGTGGAGGCAAGTTAATATCACCGAGGCCAACAGCTAATGCCAAATCTCGAAGGAGGAACGGACTGACATGGCGATCGACCCTCGAATTCTGGGGAGGAGATCAACTTTACAGATTAACGTAACAGATTGACCCGACATTGACGAGGGCTGATGAAGTATTTCTCCCGAACATTTTTGTTTTGTGATAGGTCAAACACCAATGGCACTATCGACGCAAATCGTTCCATGTTTTGTTTTCTCAAAATCTTAGGATGACAAATTTTTCATCTATTTTTACCTCCAAATAAAACAAAAATGTTTTTTTATTGAAAAATACCCCCAAATCCTAAACTTCGACGATATAAAAGTAGGATATATGAAGGAAACTACATACCCATTAACAGTAACTAAACGAAATATTAAAACAATATCTGTATTTTTGACTGCATTATGGCTCGCTATGCGCAGGTAACTCGTGACGTCCAAATCTGGTTGAGAAACATTGGTTCGGGAATAACGTTTGACTGAGACGCTGGTCAATGACGGGTTATCAGAGTAATGGGGACTTCCCAACCCTTTGCGAATGATCGCTGTTGGTTTCTCGTTTGCGTCCGTACTCACGCACGTGCACCCTGGTTCACCTCTTTTGCATTACGGCCGAGCCTCGTTCTGTCGCCCGGTATCTATGCATCATGGTCATTGTATTCCGAATCATGTTTATTTGTCCTATATCACTTACACTATCATTTTTCAGACGCCAAATGCCTGCCTGGAGGAAGCTTTATGGACGCAGAAGACTGCAATACCTGCATGTGCTCAGATAATGGAATAGCGGGATGCACTCTTATGCTATGCCTCACTAAAACAGGTAAGGATAATGGACATTGAACTTGCTTGCTTGCATGATGACTTATGCCTCCCCAACAGAATACGTGTGAGAGGCTTCAAAGACCTTGAGTACACTAAAATAGTAGGTTACCGAAAATTTCGTCGTGATCTGCCGATAAATACTGGTGTCATTTTGAAACACCGAGGGGGTTGCACTCCCTACACTGGCGTGGGTTCAGTTACAGGTTACTATTGTTTCCCGAAACGCTCATGAATCACTTGGAACTATTTAATATCTGTTACCATTCGAGCGATTTCAGAGTAGTGATGAATCAGAATGAATCTGTCAGCTCACGTCCCCTATGTGAGTTTCTTGTCATGGGGTTTTGTAAAATTTGTATGGTATACATTGGGGAACGTAGGTGAAAGCCGCAACAGTGATTTGGTCTATTTCTGATTTGTTTTCATTCCTGGTTAAATTTAGTGACATTTTGCTCATTTCATTTATGCTTAGTGACCATGTTTATGTCGGTGGCAATCAAGTCGCCGTCATTTTAGGAAGTGGAACACAGTCAGTGCACTGAACCGCGTCAACTTCATATTGCAGAGCCTCAATGCGAGCATGGACCTGCCTTTATTGACGAGTGCGACAACGACTGCAAATGTGTGAAGGGCGGAAGATACGGCTGCACTAGGAAGCTGTGCATGCCTGGCCAAACCCCTGAGAAGCCCAAGACTTGCAGTGGTCCAGGTGGTCTGCCCAAGAGAACTGGCATGCGCGTCTTCTGCCATGACGGAATCGTAAAGGTTCAGAGCCAAGGTAAGTGGTCTGTTTGGAGTGGAGGCAAGTAAATATCCCCGAGGCCAACAGCTAATGCAAAGTCTCGAAGGAGGAACGGACTAACATGGCGATGGACCCTCGCATTCTGGAGAGCAGATCTACTTTACAGATTAACCTTACATATTAACCCGACATTGACGAGGGGTGAAGAAATATCTCCCCGAACAGACATTCGCGACATGTCAAACACCAATGGCGCTATGGCCGTAAAACATTCGAAATATTTGTATTAATGTCTCAACCTTCGGTTTTCCATGCGTTTTGTTTTGTCTACAAAAAAGAAGAAAAAAAGAAGATATTTATCCCCCAAAATCATAGCTTTCGAGGACATTAACGCAGGATACATGACGGAGAATTACCTAATAACAATGCCCAAAATAAATAATAAAACGATGTCTTTATTTTTAGCTGAATTATCGCTCGCTATGTATGCATATGTAGGTTACTCTTGTCGTCATGTTTAGAAATTGCAATTTTTACCTTTTTTTCGTCAGATGCAGACAATGGATGACTTAAATGTGTTTTTCGGGAAATCTGGTTGAGAAACATTGGTTCGAAAATAACGTTTGGCTGAGATGCTGGTCAATGACGGGTTATCAGAGTAATGGGAAATGGCCAACCCTTTGAGAATGATCGCTGTTGGTTTCTCGTTCGCGTCAGTACTGACGCACGTGCACCCTGGTGCGTTTCTTTGGCATTACAGCCGAACCTCCTTCTGACGGCCGGTACCCATTCATCATGGCCATTGGATTGTTAATCATGTTTATTTGTCCTATATTACTTACAATATCATTTTTCAGACGCCAAATGCCTGCCTGGAGCCGCATTTATGGACGCAGAAGACTGCAATGGATGCATGTGCTCAGATACTGGAATAGCGGGATGCACTCTGAGGGCTTGCTTCCCTGAAAAGAGTAAGGACAAGAGACTGAACAAGGCATGCTTACTTCCTTAATTTATGAACAGGATTCCTGGATGCGCTCTGCAGCTGCGTTGCGAGTCTCATCCTTCCAAAAGAGAACGATCGCTACCGCTCTTCTGATATATCGGCTTACCATGTGCGGTTGGAGCAGTCTTGTGGTGTGTGTTTACATGCTTTGTAAATATCGCAAAACTTGTCAGCGGTGTAGTGGAAAACATCTATTGCTTTGTCAACTTCATTAATACATTCAGTCATTAACAGTCATTCAAAAACTATAAAAATCAACTATATTTCACAGCAACTATACTAACCATCATGAGTCGGCTTCGCTTCGCTTTACTTTTGATTCTTTCTCATGCTTAACTGCCAACACCTGTCATATAACCGTTTCTTCTTTTACGGTGAGTGCCAGAGCGGATCCCGGACACATTCTGAGTTCTGCCGCAGTTCAAGTGCCGGGGTGTCCGCACGGTCCCGGCTTCATCGACCAGTGCAACAACGACTGCCAGTGTGTGGACGGCCGGTCGTACGGCTGCACCCTGAAGGGCTGCAAGCCCGGGGAGGATGGAGGGGTGCCTATGAAGTGCACCAGCTCCGACAACCTGCCCTCCAGAACAAGTCAGCATGTCTTCTGCGATGAAGGCGTCGTCAAACTGCAGAAGAAAGGTGTGTGTCGGAGGTGTGGCGGGAACTGGGAATACCTACAAATGGATAATGTTATATGTAACTGTTCGGGAGTGACATAAGAGGACTGCTATTTCCCTGAGAAGAAAGAGTGAATAGGTGCTCTCCCATGTACCATGCTTCCTTGGGCTCCAGTCGTGTGCATTGACCAGTCGGTTTTTCTTATTTTATTTAGAATATTGTAGCTTAAACACTTACTGTGTGTGAAACTTGTGGCATTGTCAAACGAACTCATGCAATTACTCATCCTGTAGTTGGCAGTAACTCTAGTGGTGTGACAAGATAAAAGTGAAGCTGCTCCTCTGAATTTTCCCGATTCACTTTCACTCTGTGACCATGTATTTTCCCCCCTTTCTGGTCGTCACTCCGTGAACAAAAGGTTTAAAAAGCAACGAAGACAGAACTGTCCACATGGGCTGTTAAACGTTGTAATTTTCATCGGAAGTTTCCAGAAATGCTCCCTACATCCATTGTTTCGGTGAGCAAAGCACGTGTGCAATATGTACTTTGGAATCCCTTGAACGGCCAGCCAGCACTTGTGTCACGTCCTTGCCTTGCAGAGGCTGGCTGCGAACATGGTCCCGGCTTCATCGACCAGTGCAACAACGACTGCAACTGCATGAACGGCGGATCGTACGGCTGCACCCTGAAGGCCTGCAAACCCGGGGAGGAGGGAGGGGCGCCCATGAAGTGCACCAGCTCTGACAACCTGCCCTCGAGGGGCGGTGTGCGCGTCTTCTGCAGTGACGGCATCGTCAAACTGCAAAATCCAAGTCAGTAGACGAGACTTTGTGTGATGAAGGAAAGCAAAAGCAAAACAGTGGATGACAATTTTTAGTTGCCTTTAGTATTTTTGGACATGGCTACGCCCCTCGAAGGATATCTCCACCATCTCGTACTAGAAAGTGGCCGTGCATTGAGCAAAGTTAAACTCAAGATTCATATAGATGTTGGGAATCCAGTCATGTGATCAAATTGAGCATTTCAAGTAGAGGATCCAAACAAAGGAAAATATCTCAGAGCCACTTGAATCCTGTGTGACCCTAGTGGAATGTAATAAAAAAAACATTGACAAAATTAGCATTTACGTATGAAAAGCTAGTTAATAATCAACACCTGAATATTGTTAAAAAGATAATACATAATGTATGAACGGCGCTCCACATCGCATGGAAATATTGCATTCTTAAAGCATTATTTGTAATACTCCCGTGTGTATATATATATATATATATATATATGATAATATATATAATATATATGATAATATATTTGCAGAAAGAAAAACTACAACACATATTTCACCCTTCCGTGTGAAAGAAAACGGATTTGAGCTGAAAAATCCAGTTTGTTTACCGGCTCCAGTTTTCTTAGTACGTTAGATCATCGACAATAGATATTGAGGCTTCCGACTTCTCATAGTTGAGGTCGCTAAGCCTAAAACATGCACTTTTTGGTTTAATAAATAGCCGGTTCTCTTCTTCTTACCGTGTGATGGAACCATTTTTTAATCCCAGCTTCAAAACTGGAAAAAATATGCTTACATCAGCAACTCTAAACAATTGTCATTGCCATTTAGTGTGAACTTGAAAGAAGAAGCTAACGTAAACATCCCAGGAAAATGAGGTCACGTGCTGTCACCCACCTGGCTAAACCCTCCTTTCGGAACTTAATTCAAGCATATGACACACACTTATCTAATTTGAAATAATGAAGTTTGTAGGTCAATGGAGAATCAAGTTCTTGTTAAAAGTTGGATTTTTATCAAATTTCACCTATTTTAATATCAATTGCGATTCGGGGCAATATTCATTTCACCAGAAGGTATCGAAGAAGAAAAAGTCCAAAATACTGACTTTTCCAACAATAGCCGGAATTTATCTTAGCTCCATCAAAAGTTACTGGTAAAAAACGGCCTCGGTAAAACGGCCTCGGTAAAAAAAGTGACCTCGTATGACCTCGGATGATTTTGCGAGTAGATCATTGGACAAATGCTCCTGGTTCATCAATAAAAGCATGATAAAGCATGACATTGAGAAAATTGCAGTGATGTAATGCGTATTCTTGATTTAGCATGCGTTCCAATATCCCCCCTTAACATAAAATGGGAAGTTCACAACATTGGCAACCTAGGTAACTGACAAATCCGAGATCACCAAATTTTAGGTAATGATAACCTCGTGAAATCCTAAAAATTGGAAACTCATCGCCCGGAACCTGTGGCTGTGGTACGACCGCTAACGTTTTTGAGGTTGGGTCACGTAATCTGTCCTGATGACCTGGCTTTGGATAACCTTGAGCCAAATTTTGTACACATTGTACGTAATGAATATCCAAGCACGTGTGCGAAAAACGGCAGCGCGCAGCACTGACGCTTTTGAACTTTTCTTGAAAAGCCTTGGGGAGGAGGGTGTCGATACCTCTCCGACACGCCGCTGGTTAATCAGCGTCCCGTGGAGCCTCTGCATTTTTCACGCCCTGCTGGGTGTGGGGTGGGGGGGGGGGGGTTACACCGCCCCTCGATCTCGGCTACTATGGGACGCAGATGAAACATTTGGAAACTACTCTGAAGTCATTTTGTTGTGCTGAGGTAATTATTGAGGGCACCAGATGTCATCAAATGTCAATTTTTCAATAGTGGTACTTTTTCAGAAACGTCTGAGGTCAAGGTCACGTGGTGACCCAAGTCTGTTGCAGTATGTCTGTTGCGTATGAGTTGTTGAGCTTTGACGCGACAAACACTTCTGTACCATTTTCACGTCTTCATCTTTTCTCTATCAAAAGATATTGAAAAACAAGGGTTTGTACCCTCAGATGACCTCGGATGACCTTGAAGAGATCACTGATCAAAACTTACTGCTAGGTCATCAAGAAAGACGTAACACTCACCCGGTCAGGGCATTTTTCATAACGCGGACAGTCAGGGCGGAGGTTGATACGTCCCCCCCCCCCGGCCATTTCCAAACTAAAGGGGATAGGGCCTTGCGGAAAAAAAACGAGTGGATTGGTCTCGACGAAATCGCGCGATTGAACATATTTTTTTAGTCCTAGGTCAGTATTTGACCTCATTAAGTCAGGTCAAAGGTCAATTTTTCCCAAAATATATGTTTGTGTAGCTTTACATGCCCATATCAACACAACTAAGTAACGTGGCAATATGAAACCTTCACTGGCGTGTTCCCTGTTCAATTTTGAACATAATGAGATGTGCTTACTGCATTTTGAGCAAATATTTAGGGCGTATGGTTTTCCTAAAGGGAGTGGCGCTAGAGAGTTGCCTAAGGTCAACCTGGGTCAGTGACCCTGGTTGACCTTGGAAAGGTCAAGAAGAAATCTGAAGACGTTTATGGGGAAAAAGGGACCACAAATTTGGATTCGGTACCTCAAGAAACCGCACTAACCACAAGCCATGTCACGGAGGTCAGTGTGGGATCAGCCAAGGTCAGTGACCTTAGGTGACCTTGGAAAGTTCAAGAAATAATGTAAAAATTCAAACCTAGTCACGTCCTGACCTAAATCACACGAAATATTCCCATTCTGGTCAATGGTACCACGTCAAGTTACGGTATAGACGATGTCGTTAAAAACAGGTTGGATGTTGTAAGTACCTCTTATGACGTCATATCTCGGTGACCTGATATGACCCAATAATTTTGTTTACCAAAAGCTGCAGAAAGGATGTCCCAGGTGCTACTGAAAATTCCAGCACGATCTGGCAAAAAGTTCGGCGTCCTTCGCAAAAAAAACTTAGGGGGGGAGGGTGCATCAACCCCCCCCCCCCGACCGGGCGAGTGTTAAACTAGTCCGGTCCATTTAAAAAAGTTCGCCCTCAATCGTCTGCAATATTCATTCAAAGATTGGTTTTCGCACTAGTTTTAGCTAAACCGTATGTACTTTTCCTAACCTAACCGACTATCGAATGACTGCAATTGCGCCATCACAACACGACATATGGAGGAAAAATGTAATTAAGATTTTGAAATGTACCATGAAAAGAAAGTTAACCTCGGGTTTTCCGTTCAAAGTTCCATTCTCATTTCATGTTTTAGTCAAAAACAGTCCTCTCTCTATCTTTCGAAAATATAAATAAACACGATTCGTAGATCTGCTATGGCTAAGTTATGACGCAATGTCCTTTACCGTGTCTCAGGATTTCGCCCGACTTTGGTCCATCCTCTGCGGCGAATTTGAATATGCTGCGTGGCAGCGCAAAATAAATATAAAGAAACCGCATAGCAGAACATACCACCAGAAGCGTTTGACGCGCTCCGAATTCCATGCAATATTTATGGTGGAGGCCATCAAGCTGAGATAGATGCCACGATATGTTCCCATGGGGAGGGCAGTCGTCATTTCAAGAATAACTCTGCATTGTTCTGACGAAGTTGTATCAGGCTACCATATACTTATATTTACGCAGTACATTTTTGGGTGAAATAAACATCTTTATTTTTACAGATACACCTTAGACATACCTATGTCGCCCTTAGGTATAAAGTACCGCCCCCATCCCCGCTGCCGAGGGTGTCGCCCCCAAGGAACAAGTCGAACCATATGTTTTACGTGTCGACGCCACTGATAGCAAGATGCATTATAGTGATCAAGTGCTTTGTATACTGTGAACGCTGGTTTTTTTTAGGCCTGTCTCCGCGGTTTGACTCCTCAACGGACGTCCGCAGGCTGGAGCAGCGCGCCGCTCGCCTGTCGTTATTGGCTATGAAATGTGAGTAGCTCTGTCAGCAGCAGCGGCTGTCGTTAAGTGCCGTTCATTTATTATATTACGCTTATGTTGGTCATTATTGACTCTCTGCCAACGTTACGCTACCTTGACATTAGTATCAAATGGGTTACCTACTCACCTGAAAACCAACCACTCTTCTCCTTGGAGCGTAAATTAATTGATAGGCTGCTCCTTAACAGCTGTTAATTGTGAGTGCACGTTGCGCAGTAATGCTTTGCTCAGTCAGCTGGCGTGCTAATAGCCGCTCACTCGTGTTCATGCGCAAATTGGTAGCAAAACTCGTGGAAAAACCACTTGTGGCAGGTAAAATATTTATGTGCATTAAAAAGGTGTCTAAAAATAATGGTTTTCGGTGCCTCGAAAAGGGTCTCAAAGATGGGGCTCTTCGTTGAGACATTCGCTGACACATTCATGTTGCCTCTGAGATCTTTGTTAGGTCTTCTAAAAGAATGAAGAATGAAGATATGAAGATGTGCTTGAAAATAGTTTCACTGATGTGGCTCTTGGCTGAGACCTTTTTCTTGCCTCTTGAGTCTCGCCATGGGATCTCAAAGAACATTATATATATAGTTTTCAAAACCCCTAGAGGTTCTTGAATTACAAAGGTTTCACAAAATAATATTATCCGTGTTTTGAAGAGTTCCAAAAGTGTGGCTCTTCCTTGATAACCTTTTCTTGCCTCGGATACCCCTCCTAGGTCTGGCTAGTTTCTGAGTGTAATCTATCACCGAAAAACCTCCATGAATCATGCAAATAAATTAGATACCATGTTCCACAACTACAATCGTTTTATAATTACAATCACAATCGATCCAGGCCTCGTGATTGGCTGGCCGATCCCTCTTTATCCTCCCGACTGCCGGTCCTCGATCCTCTGTCCCGCCCACGTTAACTCGGGCCTGTCCCACGTTAACTCGGGCATGTCCCTGGCCACGTTAACTCGGGCCTGGTGGTCGTCGGCCACCGGGTACGTGACGGGCGGCCCGAGCCGCCCCGGGCATGGTGGCCGTCTGCATGGCATGGGGACTTTCCCGCGCCATTGCGCCAGGGAAACACCAAAAGTCATGGACGGTCGCCCGGTCGTCGTTCCATTTGGCCCACTTTTTCCCTTCTCCTTCATCTCATGGTTCCGCAATGGTCGAAGCCGACCGAAAGGTCCTTATCCCAAATTAACCAAAATTGGCTGGAGGGCGGCTTGTCACGTGACCGACCGAGCCGACCTCAGGCCGGCCGGGAGCTGGCAGGTCACTTCGCGGCCAGCGGCTCTGATTGCCGGATGGAAGCCGCTGGCAGCCCCTGGCAGCCACATGGCAGTGGCCACCTTGCGCTTTGCGGCTGAGGCCTGAGGCGCAGTGGCGGGTGGCGGCCGCCTGACTGAGGGCCATCAGGCGCGGCGGCCAGGCGGCGGCTGCGAAGGCTGACGATCCGACAGCTTATTCTCATTAGGAGGTGAAAGGAGGCTTGGTGGTGAAAGGAGGGGGATAACCAGTTTAAATATTCGCATTATCCCCTTTCATTAATGTTATTACGAACAGGTCATACGGCATTCGCTGTCGTACCCTGCCCACGGTGCCATCCGACACACATAAGGGATGCGTCACAACCACGTATTATGACTGCTATGGCCCTAAGCTGCAACGAGTTCTCTTTTGATGTTATTGCGAGAGCTTCAGTTCGAGTACCTATAGCAAGCTTTCTCAGTCGAGAAGATCAGAACATATAGTGATCGAGCGAGCGCCGGTGAGGCTCTCTCGAAGACCAGGCAAAGTTCTCGTTGCCTTTCAGTGCAGCGGAAGCGGCCATCGGACATGGTTGCTACCGCCAGGCAGGCGCAAGTATCGCTAACCTTCTCACATTTTCGCCAAACACGGGAGCAAAACTGAGAGTCACCTTGATTTGTTTTGCAAAGGAGTAGTTTGACCATGCTTGGTCACCATGGTTTTATTCTACTTTTGTACTTGCATTTGCCAAGCTAAGAGCTTCGGACTTTGGCTTCAGCTTAATGACTTTGAACTTCGAAGCTCGTGATAGAGGCTACATAAAAACCTTCTTTACCGGACTGACTATTGCCATTCCCTGTCACATGAATAGCTGTGCCGGTGCTCGGCGCCACCTTCGCTGTACCGGGGGTGGGCGGGTCGAATATCCTCCTTTAACCCACGACCGCCTGGGGGTCGGATCAGACCCCCCTCGGATTTTCCTAAATAACTTCCGAAGTCTTACAGATATCGACGTGACACTTGGTATACCTCCGCGTACATCAAGTTTACGCATTCTGTTAAAATATTGAGGAGTTTCGTTTAGCAAAAGTTGAGAAATAACGATTTTATTGACGTCACTACATGGCGTTGTGGCCCGAAAATCGTTAAATGTTTTAAAATTCGCCAAAAATCGAGTTTTAAAGCAAATTGCAAATACAAAACGCCAAAACACGTGAAATGTTAATTTCTACAAAATGGCTATCTTTGAATTTCATTTATTTATTTTAACCGCCAAAATTTCGAAAAGCAAATATTTTGGGAAAATGTCAACAAAATGAATTGTTTTTGTAAATTTTCAAAAAACCGGAATATGAGTTAGAGAACTATTCATGATTAACCACCATGCCAAATTTCAAATTGATATATTAATTTTTGACCCGCAAATAACTAAAAATGGCTCTAATATGTGTACGAGATGATGACGTCATTTTTAACGCGTTATTATTCATTTCTAAACAAAGCACGAACAAAATAATGACACCATTGGTCTCCTGGGACAAAACTGAACCATATTCACGCACTTGTTTTATAATATTAATTTGAAAATTTGACCTTTTTTGACCTGACCTTGACCTGACCTTCACATTTTATTGACTTCAGTGAGCTCAGATGGTAAAATCATTGCCATCATCGAGTTCTACGTGTAAAATTACCCATCAAGCATGTGTTGCATGCATCAAATATGACTTTTGCTTTAAGTGACCTTTTGTGACCTTTTGTGACCTGACCTTGACCCTGACCTGTTCTTAGTATGGTACCTACGCTCATGTGGCACCTTCCGTATATATTTGAGAGCACTTAGACTGAGTTTGGGCCCGGAGCCGTAGATCTTACGATCATTATATCCCGTAAAGCGAAAACGCTAGATTTTGACCTTTGACCTGACCATGACTTTACATTTGACCTCAACTTGAAAATTTTAAGCATGTTTTAGAAGCATCTCTTAGAGAGCTTTCGAACGCCGCCTCGCGGTTCTCGATACTTTGGTTCTCGAGATAGCAGGGGGGGATTCCCCCCCCCCCCCCAGGCGGTCGTGTATAACGGAATAGCCCAGGCGGTGCCG
>JARFNZ010124099.1:0-10084 GCA_031763405.1 Balanus nubilus
GTTCACGGGTTTGGTTTGCACTTAGGTTGGATACTGGATTGTTCACGGGTTTGGTTTGCACTTAGGTTGGATACTGGATTGTTCACGGGTTTGGTTTGCACTTAGGTTGGATACTGGTTTGTTTACGGGTTTGGTTTGCACTTATGTTGGATACTGGGTTGCTCACGGGTTTGGTTTGCACTTAGGTTGGATACTGGGTTGTTCACGGGTTTGGTTGGCACTTATGTTGGATACTGGGTTGTTCACGGGTTTGGTTTGCACTAAAGTTGGATGCTGGGTTGTTCACGGGTTTGGTTTGCACTTGGGTTGGATACTGGTTTGTTCACGGGTTTGGTTTGCTCTTAATTTGGATACTGGGTTGTTCACGGGTTTGGGTTTGCACTTAGGTTGGATACTGGGTTGTTCACGGGTTTAGGTTTGCACTTAGGTTGGATACTGGGTTGTTCACGGGTTTAGGTTTGCACTTAGGTTGGATACTGGTTTGTTCACGGGTTTGGTTTGCACTTAGGTTGGATACTGGGTTGTTCACGGGTTTGGTTTGCACTTAGGTTGGATACTGGGTTGTTCACGGGTTTGGGTTTGTCTACTAGGTTGTTCACGGGTTTGGGTTTGCACTTAAGTTGTATACTGGGTTGTCCACGGGTTTTGGTTTGCACTTAAGTTGTATACTGGGTTGTTCACGGGTTTGGGTTTGCACTAAAGTTGTATACTGGGTTGTTCACGGGTTTGGGTTTGCACTTAAGTTGTATACTGGTTTGTTCATGGGTTTGGTTTGTGGCACGTTGGCAATATTTCGCTGGATCGTATGTGGGCGTCTTTGGTTTCTGTAAAGTGCACTGATGCATAGTGTAATTATGTTCGTGTGTGTTTAATTGCTGTGTATTTGTGTATGTTTGGAGATGTAAATGCCCTGCCTCCATTGTGAGATACGACACGGTCTAATTTGTTCTTGCTTCACATCCTGCTGTGTTTGTATATATGTCCTGTTTCCAGTGTAATTACCGGGATAGCTTTATTGCTTAGTCTCCATGTCATACCAGCTTATGAGGCAGGCGACCCATCAGAATTATTGGCTTGTCTGCGTGACCTCTTTTGACCCGTCTCTGGTATTTAATCCACAGGAACAATGCTTTCATTGCGATATATAATGAAACAATAACGTGATGACACGGTTATATTATATTTTATATTTGATCCTCGGGGGACTATTACAGCTCCATTTCGGTACATAATGAAATAGTAATGCGATGATAGGGCGAGCCGATCCCACCGGGAGATGTTATTGCACTTGAATGTCAATTGAACCGTCGGTGGATAGTTCCATGGAAGAAGATTAACACGTGCCCTTAAACACAGCTGAATGTATTGGGAGTGTTATGCAACCTGCCCGTGTCGTAGTGACATATTGTGTCGAAACGTTGGAGTTTGATTACTAGTTTCATGTGCGGTGGCTGATCATTTCCCATAAATAATGTAGTTAAGTGAACGACTTTGAGTTATTCTCTTTACATTTCGCATTTCCGAAGTATTTATAGTTAAATTTTAGCCAGCAGGTCCTTTAAGCCATGCTCGAATTTTGCTCGTAGCACACCCTATGACTGAGACATAAGCTGCTGTTAGCAATTGATCGCAGGTGTATCTGCTGCTTATGGTTCATGACCTCAGAGGAGCGGTCACCTCTCTTTGTTGGGTCCAGTGCCGTCTGTCTTGAGGTCTTTGACTCCCTGAGTCCTGAGTCCCTGACTCCCTGAGTACTTAGAGTCATTGTTGCAGACCGATGCGCTCCATAGTTGGTGTTCTCTATTAACTAGAGTCCAAGGGCGTCGTCGCCCTCCGAGAGTTGGGGGACCGAGGCATTTTCAAGTTGATTCTTTCCATGCAACGCCCTAGGCTTAATGTTAAAGACTGAAAATGTTTGGGACGCGTCCTACCCCTCCCCCCCCCCCCTCCGTGACGACGCCCATGCTCTTGTATCACAGTCTTCGTGTAGTTGGTTCCGACGCTGCGCCGGATAGTGGATAGTCGTTCAAAGTTGTTGACGGTGATGTTTGTATCCAGTTAATTTGTGATTTGTATCTTGTGTTTGTCGGGAGGGGGGGGGGGGGTAAACTTGGAGGTCTGTGAGTTGTGGAAGAAGACTGTTGAAATCATCCCATCGTGATGTCACAAAACAAACGGCTGTATGTAATATGTATGTTGTGGGTCACCCATGGACGACCCACCACCTTACCTGCCGTGCGGCGGCGGTGGTTACCTATGGTGGTGGAGCCACCGGCCGCCCCCTGCTGAGTATGGCCGGTGCGCAGCGGCGGGTCGTCTCCCGGGATCAGGTTTATTGTCCGACACGCCAGCTTGGCGCCAGCCGAGGATTTCTGCCGAGCCCTGAGAGATTGTGTGACCTTTCCAGCGACTATTCCTGTCGCCACTGCTGTCCGTTGTTGAATTTCGTTCACTGTGGATTGATCAGTATCCGTTTTTCGAAAAGGTGGGGGGGGGGGGGGTGAGTACTGGAGCCCTTGTGTGATGTGGCAGGGGGATCTATGAACATTTCGTTCTAACTTTGTACCGGATGTTGGTCGGGATAGCTATGTCTGTGAAATAGCTTATACCAAATGATGTCACTGTGACCGTTCTCGTATTTTTACCATTCTCAGCCTGGGTAGTTGTGGCGCCTTTCAGCCCCCAAAATATCATAATTTTCCATTTACAACACCTGTATGCCAACGATGCCTGCTCTAGAACCTATGCAGCAAACTTTACTACTCGTTTTCTTGTAACACGCACAGCAAAGCCGAAGCTCAAGTAAATGTGTGCCTGCGATGTATCGTTTGCTTATGCATCTGCCCGGCCTGCGCGTTAGACCCTTTTGGAACCCTGCTCGGCCCCTGTTGGCTCCTCCCCCTCCTCCCCTGTATGGCCCCTGCCGGGCGGTGGGGCCCTGCTCGGCCCCTGTTGAGCCCCCTCCCTGAGGCACTGACCGCTCCCTGACCTCCCGACTGACCGTGTCTGACCCCGGCTGACCCCCGGCTGACCCCGGCTGACCCCCGGCTGACCCCCGGCTGACCCCGGCTGACCCTGTCTGACCCTGTCTGACTCTGTCTGACTCTGTCTGACCCTGTCTGACCCCCGGCTGACCCCGGCTGACCCCCGGCTAACCCCCGGCTGACCCCCGTCTGCCCCCGGCTGACCCTGCCTGATCCCGGCTCACCCCGGCTGACCCCGGCTGACCCCGTGACCCGCCGCTGACCGGATCACGCCCTCAGGAATCGGTGACGGCAGCAGCCGGCGGCCGCCCGGCCCGCGGCCGTCCGGCCCGCGGCCGGCGGAACTGGACGTGACGTCATCAACGGTGGCGCCGCCCGCCGGCCAGTCGTCCGGGTTTCAGGAGCTGCGCGCCCCGGCAGGCGGCAGCACCGGCGCCGAAGCCCGGCCAGGTGGCAGCACCGGCGGCGGTGTGGGGGTCGTGCCGGGCTATCAGCAGGGTACTGGAGGCGGCCGCGGCGCTGGCGGGCACGGCACGGAGCTATATTAGAGACGCCACACTCACGGCACTCGGGCACGGTGATGGAAAGGTGCTGGGCGGCGGATTCTGGTGGTGGAGTGGTAGTTTTGGTGCCGGAGTACTGGTTTTGGTGATGTTTTGGTGATTGTGGTGTACGTTGTGTTTTTGCGCTTCTTTGTCGTTTGCTGGGTTGTTATAAACGAGTTTTGTCTTTTCAAATGATAAAATTTGTTCATATTGTGAACATCTTCACACTGCTTTCTTTGTCCGTTTTGGTGTCATTTTTTTCAAGCTTTTATTGCAATTTGGATTGTTTTTTTAAGTATCAATATTTTTGTCATTATCTGCAATATTCTCACGCTAAAATCAGTTCCTTGATACTGAAATAATGACTAAAATCAGTACCCTGACACTGAATCAGTTGTCGGTAAGATCAGTACCCTGGTACTAGATCACATCACCCACCACCTCTGGTCCTGCAGTACTCCGGCACCAGGCTGGCTGCCCGCCGTCCACGCTTCCCGGCGGCACCGGCGGCGGTCCAGCTGTCTCACTGCTGTCCTCACACCGTCACTGCCTCGTTAGCTGCCTCTCACAGTGTCGCACCGTCACACCCTTGTCTCACGCGTGTCTCACGGTCACTGTCTCTTGTCTCGCCTCACCAAGCCGCCACCCTCTCTCACTTTATCACTCTGCACTGTTGTAGTGAAGTTATACGGTGACTGTCTTCCACTCACTTACAACTCCAATTAGTTTTCGTCAGCGATACAGGATATCGCCTGTGGTCGCATCCTGTGGCTCACCCTGTGACCGTGTGACCCGTCCTGTGGCCCTGTGGCTCGCCGTGTGGCCCTCCCAGTGGCCCTGTGGCCCTGTGGCTCGCCCTGTGACCCTTCCTGTGGCCCATCCTGTGACATGTCCTGGTGGCCGTGTGACCCGTCCTGTGGCCCTGTGGCCCTCCCAGTGGCCCTGTGGCCCTGTGGTTCGCCCTGTGACCCTTCCTGTGACCCATCCTGTGACCTGTCCTGGTGGCCCTGCGGCCCATCCTGGTGGCCCTGCGGCCCATTCTGTGGCTCGCCCTAGGCTCTCTGTCCATTGTCATGGTCCAAGTCTATAAGTGTTGAAACTCTACCAGTAAGTGTGCTCACTGCAGATGTTTCTGAAGACCCTCCCAGTGTCCCCACTGATGAACCCTGCGCCACATGTTGTTCACCGTCTGAACCAAACCATTATCCACCGCTTCTGTATGCTTCTGTGTCCTGGCGCACACTTCTCTGTACATACACACTCGGGTCTACACTGCTATCAGTACATACATGTCGGCTTCCAGTAGTCGGCTGGCGTAGTCGGCAGACCCGGGCCGTTTTCTAGTGCCGTGCCCGCCCCGCCTGCGGTGCTGGGTTGACGCTTTGGGTTGACGGCCGGCGATGGCGGTGGTGGTGGTGTATTCGTGGTGGTGGTCGTGTGTTCTTGGGCGGTGGCGGTGGCGGTAGCGGCGGCGGCGGTGGCGGTAGCGGCGGCGGCGGCGGCGGGACTTTGGTTACGGCTTTGGTGATGAGCGGTGTTTGTTTGGGCGATGGGGCTCATCGAGTCGTTAAGGTTGACCGTGGAGCTCTCGTCCTTTGCCTCTCTGTTGGTCTATCTGAGTGATGTTCTGGGTCTAGCGATGGGTTCTGTCGGCTGCCGACCATCCTCCTGTGGCCCGTATGTCAGGTGGGCGGGTCTGGACCCGGGGGAGGCGTGCCGACCACTACACACGTGCGGTGCTCCTGAGGCGCCCCCGTCATCACCACCGTCCTCTGGTTGGAGGACTGACTGGTGTAGAGAGTCTCGTGTAGAGGGTCGCTGTGACGAGGTGGCCCTCGTTGTTGGACGTGTCGCTGTAGTGGGGCGGACGTGCCTCTGTAGTGGGGCGGATGTTGAGGGAAGGAGTTCCCGCCGGTCGGCGTCGACCCAGGCTGGGCAGGTCACACGCCAGCCCGGCGTCACAGCAAGGACCCCGTGTGATGGGACCAAGTCGACGTGGGGTTTTCGTTTCACCGGTCTGGTGAGTGGAGGGGAAATTCTCAGAAACAGTGGGTCGGGGGCAGGGGAATGCTGTAATGGATAAGCGTCTAACGCCTATAGCGTTGTAGCCGCGGCGTCCTTGCCCTGCCTCCTTCCCCTGCGGTAAGAGTCTGACATGTTAGCGTTTAGCGAACTTTACGCGGCTGGATAGTCATTGGCGATTGTTCAGCACCTGGTCCAGCTGTTTCTTCCTATTCGTCCAACGCGGTGCGTCCCTTATAACTGGCCTATGGGCTACTGCTGGGTGATCGCTGACTGGGTGCACCGTGTTGTCGCCCAGCAGACACGACTCGCTGGCCGGGCACCGGTGTACAATGTTGTCGCGTCTCCATACGCCTGTCCCGGCCCTGCCGGGTGGTTGCCGCTGAAGTCCTTATGCCGTGTCGCTGAGCCCGCCGGTCTTTGCATGTCTGCTCGCTGTTTTCTGCCTTGCGTTGCATGAGTTTCGTGCTTTGCCTTTATATTGTTGCAGGCTTGCACTTCACTACGCTTATTGGTATTGTGCGGTATGTTGGTTGGATGTTCAGTTAAGTTTTGATCACGATTTGTTTTAACTTGGAGAAATTCAACGTTACTGGTACGCCGTGATCATCCTGAGTTTTAATGTCCCCAGCGTTTGATCAGCAAACGTTTATCGATCTTTTTTTAGCTCTGTTGCCTGAAATTATATATTCCGTTACGCTTTTTGCACGGCAAAATATTATAATAGCTATAAGTTTTACAACCCAGCGAATTTATTGCATTGTGATAATGAAATCCCTCCAATTCAACATGTCCCGATTTTAACCGGTTATAACTAGTTCTAACTCGTTATCTCCGGTTTCAGCTGGCGGCCGACCGAGCAAGGCGCACTCGCGCAGCCATTCAGGCAGTTACGACGGCGACGCGGGCGTGCCCCAGTCCAGTCTCCATGGCAACAAGAGACCCAACAACCCGCGCGTCACGGGCCTCAGCTACACGGAGAAAACCACGCTTCTCTCCAGCGACGACGAGTTCCCGTGAGGTGGCGGCGACGGTGGCGCCGCCTATACTGTAGTTTAGTTACTGTCCGCGCCGCTAGATGTCTCTGGCCGGTGATTGGGTTCGTGATTCTGTGATTAGTTGGTGCAAGAGTCGGGGATTGCGAAGTAATCGCATTGCAAGATCCCGCAGCAACGGTAGATGTTTCTGTTGATAAGACGCGCGCCACCACGGCCAACTAGAGGTGATAATTATACTAAGTGTGAGCACGGCTCGGGTATCGTTAGTTATGATTTTCACGGCAAGGCGTACAATGTTTTTATATTGCTTTTCCGGTGTTTTGCTGCGAGCGTTGTTGTAATTTTGTCCGTTCACTGGCGATACGGTAGTTTTCTATTCGCATAGTGATCATCTCACCGATTTGCGTCGCGGTATATTGCATAATGGAACTGTAACCACACGCGAAACATTTTCGTCTGTAACGTCTCTTTTCCGTAGAGTTGTACCTATCATTCGCTGGCCACTGCCGTCGCTACCTATCTACTTACTAGAATCGGCTGAGATTACGGGCTGTAGCTTCTTTGTGACGATCTCCACAGGCGATGGTCGTCCTAAGACGCGCGAGTGTGAGTGTATTTATTCGACGTAACCTGTGCGTGGGCTTCACGTGCTCTATCCTCGCGGTCCTGGGGGGCTAGTCGCTGCAGTGATTCTGTCAGCGAGAGAGAGGCCCCGGCTCTCGTGTCAGCCGTGGCCAAAGTGAGCGGGTTGGGGTTGCTATGCTGCACTGGAGGGCTGTCCCTGGTATGGAGACTGACACGGGTTGGTGGCCACCAGCTGCACTGCTGGGTCTCGGTCTGTGTATCCTTATCTCCCTGTCTCTTGTGTTCTGTCCCCTCCGTTCTGACCTCCCTGGCCCAGTCCCTTCTGACCGCCCTGGCCCAGCCGCCTACCGTTGTCCGTGTGCGTGGTGTGAGCGCGCGTGCCGTCTCCGTCCTTGCCTGTCTGTCTGTATGTCTGTATGTCTGTCTGTCATGACTGTGTCTGTCTGTTGGCCGGTCTGCTGGGATGCCGTGGTTGCTCGGATGGCTCGGTTGTGTCGGCTCTGTCGGCAGTTTCCCGCTCGCTGTTGTCCTGTGTTGTTCTTCCGTGCGACGTTGACGGGGTGTCACAACGACGGGGCGTCTTCGGTCCCGTCCCCGCCGTCCGACCGAGATCGTTTTCCCTTTCCTCCGGTTCTGTCCCCTCCCGTCTCTTCCCGTTCAGTTCGCGGTTTCGCTCCGTTGCCCACTGGCCTCCGAACTGGTGGCTTTTACTGTTACCGAACTGTTACCGAACTGGTGGCTTTTGTCCCGCTTTGAATGAAGTCTTTATGCCGTTTTATTCATTTCGCTCCTCCCCTCTCACCCTGTATCCTCCCCCCTCTCCCCTCCCGCTCTCTCCACCCTCGCCATGACAGGCGCCGTTCGTTGAGCTGTTTTCTCTCCGAGTGGACTCGCGCCGTAGCCTCTACTGAGGAGTGCGTATATATATACCTAAGATGATGATGATGCTGCGCTGTGGACGGCCGCTACTGCGATGCGCGCCCTCAGACGGACGTCTGTGTCCCATATGCGTGTCGCCCGCGTGCAGGTCCCTATGTGGTGCTCCCTTGTGGGCCCCCATTGTGGCGAGCGAGTGGCGCCCCCTATTGTTATAGCGAGCTGTGTGGCGCCCTACTGTGGCACCCTGTAAGGCGCCCCTGCGCGATGGGGACGTCGCTGAGTGTTCGGCCGCGCGCTGTTCTGTTCACTGCGGGTGTTCTGTTCCCCGCGGCTGTTTCTGTTCGTCGCGGAGCCGGGGGGGGGGGGGGAGGGGGGCGGCTGGGGTTGGCCGAAACGTCACGGCCGCAGTGAATGGTGGAGTCGCAGGGAAAACGGAAAACGACGGGAACTTGCTGCACGGTTGCAACCTGGGAACGCTGCATTCGTGATGAGAAAACGGTACGCAGGAGGGAGTTAATGCGTTATTGAGTTTGATAACGACATGTCGGATTGCGTTCATGCTAGATGAATCCCACTGAGCGCTGCTTTCACGTGACGAATTCAACGTTCTCGCAATCTTGTCGCATGGTCTCTGTCTGTTTTTCCCGATATGTAGTTCGGTCCACCGCGCCATGCTGTTGTCTTGTGCTCTCTGTATTTAACCGACATCCGCTATTGTAAATATTTATTTTCGTACATGTTAGTGTGCGATCCGCCGCGGCAGGGGCGACGCGGGGGCGCCAAAAGCGCCGCAGCGCCGCCACAGGCGCGCCAGGCGGGGACATCGCGCCGCAACTGTCACCTCGGCGCCGCGCGCCAGCAGCGGAGGCGGCGAAGTGTGGCGCGCCTAGCCTCTGTTAGATCGATTTTGAATGTTTATCGGATACGGGGTGGGCGGGAGGGAAAGAGGGAGTGTCGGTGGGAGCGGGAGGAGGGAGAGAGTGGAGGAGGCGGGTCACCTGAGCGAGGAGTGTCAGAACGGCTTTGTCGTGAATAAAACCTCAAAACGGACGCGGTCTGTGCGTTGGTGAGAGAGTGAGAAGTGAAGGTAAGAAGGCTTCACGAACAAGTAGAAAAGTGGAGAACGTTGCGACTGGCTGTTGTCGCAAGAAGACAAACAGGCACATTGTCAGTCGGGTGCACAGTGGTCTGCTCCGCACAGAACAGCGAAATATGTACAGAGAACTCAGCGTACGCATACGAAATAACCTCTGTCACGCGTTCTCACTGGATTACGCCATTTTTACCCACGCCTCGTGAAATGGTACTCCAGGCTACCATTCTCGGTCCGAACGACAGGACATTGTGTTGATTTGGGACCCGCGGGGCGCGGACACGATTGGAAACGATCTCCCAAGCAAACAACATGCACTGGCACAGCAGCTTACGGCGACGTTTTCACAATGCGTCCGCCACATGTCCATGCAATGTTCAGCGTTCACGTCACGTGCAATGTTCACATATCGAGAACACGTCCACGACACGTCTACTGCACGTCCATGACACGTCCAACACACGTCCAACGTCCAGCACATGTCCAACGTCCAACACATTCAATGTACAACACACATCCAATGTCCAACACACGTCCAACGTCCAACACACGTCCAACGTCCAACACACGTCCAACGTCCAACACACGTCCAACGTCAGACACGTCCAACGTCCAACACACTTCTAACGCCCAACACACGTCCAACGTCCAACATAAGTCCAACGTCCAACACATGTCCAACGTCCAACACACGTCCAACGTCCAACACACGTCCAACGTCCAACACACGTCCAACGTCCAACACACGTCCAACGTTCAACACACGTCCAACACCACATTCACGTCTCGTCGAATACTTATCGCGGTCCCACTTGAAGAACATGCATATCGAATATTACAAAACTGTCCGTATTTCTATCAATGTCATCAGCAGGTTATATAGATCGGCATTTAAAATTGTAAGTTCTTTTGTGCATCCAAGTTTATGATCATAGGCGTATGAACGTCACGAAAAGTGTGGGGGGGGGGGGGGGCCGC
>JARFNZ010124110.1:0-11934 GCA_031763405.1 Balanus nubilus
CCCCCCCCCGGTCAACAACTTTCGCTCTTGACGGCGCCCTCACGGCGCCCTCATGGCGCCCTCACGTTGGGACTAGGCGCCCCTTGGGGCTTGCCGTCCCCCTTGACGGATTCCTAAATACGCCACTGGACCTGTAGGCTGTGAGGTGACCTGTAGGCAGTGAGGTAACCTACAGCAGCGCCGCTCAGACCTGTAGGCTGTAAGGTGACCTATAGCAGCACCGCTCAGACCTGTAGGCTGTGAGGTGACCTATAGCAGCGCCGCTCAGACCTGTAGGCAGTGAGGTAACCTACAGCAGCGCCGCTCAGACCTGTAGGCTGTGAGGTGACCTATAGCAGCGCTGCTCAGACCTGTAGGCAGTGAAGTGACCTGTAGGCAGTGAGGTAACCTACAGCAGCACCTCTCAGCGCCTCCCGGCCACCTCGTCTGTCCAGTACACAGTGGTCAGTGCTGTTGACCTCCCTGCCCCCCCCCCCCCCCGCTCACCCCTGACCGCCCCCTGAACCATCCGGCCGACCCCGCTGCCAATACCGCCCGTCCGTGGTGTAATGTGAGCTCCGGCCGCTGTACCGCTGCCGGCACTCCCGGCTTCAATAACGCCCCGTCCGCATACCGACGACGGCCGCCGCTGCCAGCCATTGGCCACAATCTATACACCGGCGGCTTCCCGCGATTATTTGGCCTATACGCTCCATGTATTTGCTGTGGTTCAGCGCCCCAGCCCCGGTGAACGGTCGGCCCGGCGTCGTTTACCGTGATGCGAGCTCTCCAGAAAATTAACTGTCCCGAATCGCGCTCATATGTTTCCCAGAACGAGTCGATTGCCCCTGGGACACTTATTGAAAATATATGTTGATGTCGATGCGCGGTGAATCTTATCCACCCAGAATGTCACTCGCTGAATGTCATGTGATGCCTCGAGGAAAAGTGTATTGGTTACATTTAGATCATGATACAGGATTGGCCTATACAACAGGCATCTCTTATAACTTTAACACAAGTCGTATGACCATTGTTTCGTGTCATGATGCAAGCTTTAATACGTGGTAAGCTCAACAGCTCTTTATTAACTGCAGACAGGGTCACACCAATATTTTTCAAGCATGCCACCTTTCCTAATGCGAACATCACGACATGGGGACTCACTGTGCTCTAAGTGCATTACAATACCTACATAAAGGGTAGAACATAAAAACCATCCATCCATTTTTATTTTCGCATATAAGTTGAATTAACGAAAATGTATGCATGTACATTATTTTAATGGCCTGAAATATATTCAGAATTAAATTATCTACACACTGATATGCTTCTTTAAAGGCAGTAGTCTAGTGACATTGGCCATTTGGAGTTATGGACACGGTATTGTAAATACAAATTTTCTGAATTAAGTCATACCTGCATTTCTCCAGTATTACCCTAATTCCTGAGATATTCCGTTTACCCCTGTATAGGTATGGAATACAAAAGTTAGCGGTTTTACCCCAGCCTGCTTCCAATTCTAGAATTCGATGCGAACTTGCCAACGTATCGATGGCGTAAAACAATCATATTTCGACAAATCAGCTCGTGGGCGCTGATAGCAGCATTCAAACAGAACATCGGTTCTGCTTCGACTGTTTGTTTACAATTTCCGTTCGTCATCACAGTCATAAAGTGTGTTACGTGCGCCATATTACATTTCTTCTCTTCTTCTTTCATCTGTTTGCCTTACTCATAGTAAAAACTGCTTTTATACCTAAATAAGCCGAAAGAATTCAAGCGAAAAGTCAATTATTTGAGGCTTACATATGAATTTTATTTAATTCAAACGAGAAAACAATAGCTCCTTATTGTATGAAAAATGTTTTGGGCAATAAAAGACAGAGACACACTCCCTTTAATCGAAATAATGTGATAAGTCATAACTGCGTTTTTTTTACGACGGGAATAGTTTTGGTTTTACGCGCAGATATTCAGTCAGCGTTAGTCAGATTTGCGCATCTGTGCACCTCTGCAACGGATATATGTGCGAATCTGACAGGGGATTGACCTAACCAGGCGTCGGTATGCCCGGTTGAATGAGATTGTCCGTTTCCGAATCGTCTGTGGGTTGTCAGCGTTCACAAACCAGTTTCTTTCATGATCGTCCGCACATTCTATGTGAGCCAAACACTAGCCGACTTGTCCTTGTTTCTCGTGTGGGTCTCGTTGAAATTTTCCACGAGTCCCCGGAAATGTTCTGAGTCATCTTGGCTCTAGATGGTCTAGGGGTCATTTTGCCACTTGCACGCGGCAACTTGACCTGACCTCATAAGTCATAGCTTAATTAAAATGGAATCCACGAAGCAGGCGAACGTAGTTTAGACCACAGACTTGGCCCAACAAAACATGTGTGGGCGTTCATGTAAACGCAGACTTTCCACAAACAAACTAGCACCTAAAACTCTCATCAAACGGGGATGGATGATAATAGGGAACCACAAGGCTCTTCGCTTACGCCTGATCTGGCCAATTCCTTGTCGTAATCGTGCTTTCATCGGAGGCAAGGTCCGCAAAGCAACCTACGCTGGCTGAATAGCCGAGCGTAAGACGTATTATGTTTGTCATGAAAAATTGCCCCCAGTCAAGATTTCTGTTATTAATTCAAAAAACAAAACATTTGTCTGTAGAAAATTTAGTTTTGCACAGATCTAGATCGATTAAGCCATTAAACGTTCTTCTTAATATCGAATTGTATGCACAACACAAAATGAAAGTTTAATGTTCCATCCTTTAGGTATGTGGCAGCCGGCAGCATGTCACCAAAGACAGCAAAAGGGTAACAAACTAGAGCACCAATCATCATCCGGGTAGGACATGTAGCTTCAAGGGTACATACAACATACCTAGCTATTATCGGAACATCGTGACGTTCTTTTATGACGAGGTATTTCGACGCCTGACAAAGCATGAGCGACCTCGCGATCCAAGCATGACTTTGGCGGTAATGCATAGCGCGGTAAAGTTGCTAAGTCGTTGGCGGGAGCTCGCTTTTGTTGTCTCTGGATGTTCGAAAATCTCGAGCGACGGCATAACTCTGAGGGATAGGCACTTCTGTTGCCACCTGCACGTCTGTGCTAACAAGCCTCCCCTGCTTCGCTGTTATTACATTCTTTGTCTTAAAATCATACCGGTCAGCGCGGAAAGCTCCATAACCGCGCGACCCGACATCGTTAGGCGCCGTTAACATCCTAATCGTGCCCCACTGTATGGCGAGATTGCTCCACTCGCCGTTGTTTTCAGCTCGGGAGACTCGTCCCCATTGTGTGTGGCTATCTCCGGATCTGCCGTGGAGCTGATGCAGAGCAAGAAGATCCGCTGATGATATTCGCAGACCTGTCCCGGGCAAAGTTGGCTGTTGCAGAAACAAGCGGAAGACTCCGCGCCCTATCAGCAGAAATGTCGTCACCAAGCATATGATGATAACACTAAAATGGCGACTTCTTCGCTAAAATGGCGACGTATTCGGAGCGGTGCTACATTGGTGATATGATTGAGCCTCCAGGCCAATGGGGCTCATGGTGGCCTATAGCTGGGCACTGGGCAGATAGGATCGCCCCCCACGATGCCCGACTATTTCCCGCTAACGGCCGTTCCGAATCATAAAATTTAGCTCGCTGTGAATTCGCCATCGATTTTCTTAATGCCCTTTGAATTGTTCAGTTTATTCGGTCGCCGCTGTGTAAAATGGTCGGCCATTCTCGGATTCAGTTTGGACTTCATCAGAGCACTTTCCCTTTTACCCGGTGCTCTCCTGAGAGCTGAATGTCTTATTTCATATCACATTACTAGCGAAACTACGACTTTTCTAACCTGTCTGTTAGTTAACATTAACACCACACTTCAGAAAGTTTACTCCGAGTTCCGGTCTTCAGACACCTCCAATCAGCAACTGTCTTCGCTTTTTTTAGCGCAAGAGTTGAAATAATCGTATATTCGTCGATTCTGCGTGATGATGCCGTCCCCGAGCTGTCCATCGGACTCATGTCAGCTGCTATCCGTCGTCGTCGTTCGCGACACGCGTCGGTCTCGACGCGCGCTGGCCGTCGGCGGCGGCAGTTTTCTCGTGGCCATCGATCACCGGGCAGCGTCAAATTGGCTGACCGGCCGACTTCATAGGTCGGCTCGGACGGGGCTTCACTGGAGTTGGGAGCGGCCAGCCGCGCCACGCAGGGCAGCGCTGGGAGAAGGCAGCAGTGGAGGGCATGGGGAGAGACCGCAGGAGCTTTGAAAGCTGTAGGGAGCTTAGGAAGCCGTGAGGAGCTGTGGGAGGTACGGGGAGAGGCTGCGTGGAGCCGTGGGAAATATGGATGGAGCTGGGAGGAGCTGCGTGGGCTTGGAAAGCTGTTTGGAGCTGTGGAGAGCTATGGAGATGAGTAGGAGCTGTTTGATGGAGGAAATTCTCAGGACTGACAGAATTACGCACGTCGTAAGTGGAATTATGACTGACATCCATTGAGAAATGTAACATTGAGAGTAGCGACAGTGACACGTCGCTGGCTCGGAGACAGCACGGCTGTGGCGTGTGACGCGGCCCAGGTGGGTACGGTACGGTACGGATGCCACGGCTCAACCCGGTACGGCACAGCTGTGCGTGCCAGCCGACAGACGCTACAGTCCCGCCTGCATATAGGATGCATGGGCGGCGGCGGCGCGTTTGTGACGGGCTGTCACACCCGACGTGTCAGGTGCGTGCCGTGCCAGCCTGGCCCGCCGCCGCGCCGGCCGCCGCTGATGCCGCGGAAAACCTGCGTCTGCCACTGTCAGACCCGAACAAACTGCCGCCGAAACTTGTCACGCGGCGACGGAAAGTTTGGGATTCCGACTGGGGAAGACGCCACACGGAATGTATTTGTGTATCGAAATGTTTCGAGAAACGGAAGCCTCGGGATGCTCATAAATGCGCAATTTGTGGCAAATCTTCACGGATTGTTGTTGCTGAGTTAGAATGCTGTGGTCGTATAGCAAGCTTTCCCAAATCGAATTGTGATCAACGGGGTAGAGGACCGACTCACACTGCTGCTGGGAGATGGAAGCGATCGACGACTAGGTATAATGCTGGTTAAATTAATGTAAGGCTATTGCCTCTCGCCGAGAGTTATTCTCTGTCTATGCAGCTAAAGTTTTCAATCCAGATAAAATTAACGTTGATTTCAGAAATTGAAATTCAACCCAAGACACGCAGCCCCATTTCATAGCCAGGTTTTCAGCTCCGGCGTAATGAAAATCTAATAGACTGGATGGGGTCATGGGTTCGGCGGATTAATCCGGTTCATTTCGGACGCTGGCCTCACTCCAGCTCTGCGGCAAGCCATCCCGTTGTCCCATCTTCTGGGACACCGTAGGAATTTCATTCACCCATTAGGGTAGCTCAGCAGCAGAGAGCCTGCCGTGCCTGCCGGAACCGTTCTCGGCGCGACTATTGCCGGCGGCGCCGGACGCCGCGGCGGCTGTCTCCTTGTTTATATCGCCCGTCGGCACCGGTGATACCGGGGACTGCCGCTGCGTCCCCCACCCCCCTCCCCCTCCCAGCACCCGGTTATCGACAGGGCGAGCTCGACACTCTTCACCGACAGGGCGAGATCGACACCCGACAGAGCGAGCTCGACACCCGACAGAGCGAGCTCGACACCCGACAGGGCGAGCTCGACACCCGACAGGGCGAGCTCGACACTCGACAGGGGCTCAAGCCCGAGAGGGTCTCGGCAACTTACGTTCGATAAAGGCTCGACAGCCTGAGAGGGACCGGACCTCGACAGGGCCTCGACAGGACCTCGACAGGACTCCGACCGGACCTCGACAGGACCACGACAGAACCTCGACAGGACCTCGACAGGACCCCGACCGGACCTCGATAGGGCCTTGACAGGAGCTCGACAGGGTGCTGAGACGCCCAACGGTCCATGCTCGACAAGGTCCTGGTGGCGAGGCTCCCAGAGCCATTCACCGGGGTGGGCAATTGTACCGGAACCGTGCGAGGGTGGGGTGTGACCGTGGGTGCAGTGTACCCTCCGCCACCCCTCCGCCACCCGCTGCTAACTGTCAGCACTTCATCGTCCACGTGCCACCAAGCTGCTATGTTCAGCCAACATCGGCAGCCCAGCTAACGCAGCCTGCGGCGAAATTCCGGGTACCGAGGCTAGCGTCCGACCGTTGCAAGCTCACATTGCACTCCGCTGTCCAACACTGCCTTATCACAGCCAGAATTGTAATGCAAATCAGATTACAATAACGCTTTCATCTGTCTGCGTTTGGTGCACGTCTCTGTTCAATTCGACATCGGTTTAAATTTGCTGCCGTGACTCAAGTGAGAATTATACGATCCGCGCTGTGCAGTTTGTTGTGATGTATACCGTGCGTCGCCGGGGTGCAGTGACGTGCTCCGACCGCGTTTGCCGCCGGTTCGGTCGCCGGTTACCGGTCCCTTGCCTCCGGCCGTGCGTTATTCTGCCCACCCCCGGCGGGTCGACCGTATGTTACTGGTCACCGTGGCGGGGAGCGTGGCAACACCGGCTGTCTGCCTGCCGACCGACCGAACACCGCGTCGGGCGGGGGCGGGGGCGGCGGGCTGGTGTCCGCCGGCCGCCGCGCCGGCTGCAGTGGAGGGTACGATGAATAGTGGGCGCCGGCCAACAGCACACACACCAGCAACACACGGACACGACAGGCCCGGCCGTGTAGCTGGGCAGCGAGCAGGGCTGGGAGGCGGGGGCGGAGGAGGGATGGCGCAATGGACGGGAGACGCTCCGACGAATAGGAGATGGGCGGGGCAGCGGCTGCTGTCAGTCCTGCTGTCCGACGGTCCGTCGGTCCGTCGGTCCGTCGGTCCGTCGGTCCGTCGGTCCGTCGGTCCGTCGGTCCGTCAGTCCGTCAGTCCGTCAGTCCGTCGGTCCGCCGGTCCGCCCCGCTCATCGGTCTGACGCCCGCCCTCAGCGCGGCGGAGCGGTCCGCCCCGCGTCGTGCGGTCTGCCGTGGGGCGCCACTGGAGGGAAGTGTGAGTATGACGCGGAGCCGCTGACGGCTCGCCGCCGAGCGCGGGTGGCCTATGGACGAGGACTGCACTCCACGAGCGGCGGAGCGGACTGGAGTGTGGCGTGCTGGAGCGGGTGGAGTGAGTGACCGTGCCGGTGGCGGCAGGAGTGTGTATGAACCGTGATAGCGTCTGTGCTGCCTCCTGCGGCGCTCGGCGGAGTGAGAAGACTGGTCAGCCTGTAGTTGTATTGGTTTCCGCTGTGCGGTGCTGCGGTGACCTGTGGTTTTGAGTGGGCGCTGTGGTCGCCTGTGGTTCTGGCAGCGGCCGCTGGAGGCGCTGTGGTCGCATGTGGTTCTGTCAGCGGCCGCTGTGTGGTGCTGCGGTCGCCTGTGGTTCTGTCAGCGGCCGTTGTGTGGTGCTGCGGTCGTGTGTGGAACCGGCCCGGGCCGCGTCAGCCCCGAGTGTTGGCGATGGTTGTGTCAGATCGCCGGTGAACGGCGAGCCGGCCAGAGATGGCGCCTGAGTCGCAGCCCGTGTTTGGACGCGAGTCCGTCAGGTGGCAGGTCGGAGGTTTGCGCCCTGTCCTACCGATATCCCCTACCTAGGCAGAGTGGCCGCCGGGGTCACTGACCGCCTCCCGTGATCTAGTCGACGTTCGTAGTGAAGACTGTGTGCGAGGCGCCCGTCTGTCTGGAGGACACTATATTAGTGACTCCACACCGAGTGCAAAATATCACATAACCGTCGTGTTTCTATTGTATTGGTGTCGTATATATCGAGAGAAAGTACAGGATTCGGGCGTTCGGAGCGCAGATTGCCAACCTGCTGGCTGGTAGTATAACAGAGAGCGGTCCTTTCCACTCGGCCATGACTAGAGGGCATCACAAACGGGCGGGGCGCGGTTATCGGGGGACGGGAGCTTCCAGCGACATCCCCTCAGCGGGCCAACTTAGCAGGACGACGGTCGCTTCAAACATCGGATATACAGATCACACGAGAGCCGAACACGGGTCACGAGGCACGACGGTACCCCCGGCCGGCCTCAGAGACAAACACTGAGAGACGCACGAGACGTACCCCGTCTCCGCACCTCAAACTTCCCCTAACACAGCGGAGACAGCGACGGCTGACAACGCCCACGGTGGCCGGAAGTGTCTAGCCTCAGCCGGCGGAAGTCTCTAGCCTCGGCCGACGGAAGTCTCTAGCCTCTGCCACCGGAGTCTCCAGCCTGGGCCGGCGGAAGTCTCCAGCCCGGACCGGCCGGAAGTATTCAGCCCGGACCGCCGAAAGTCTCCAGCCCGGACTGGCCGGAAGTCTCCAGCCCGGACCGGCCGCAAGTCTTCAGCCCGGACCACCGAAAGTCTCCAGCCCGGATCGGCCTGAAGTCTCTAGCCCGGAGTGGCCGGAAGTCTCCAGCCCGGACTGGCCGGAAGTCTCCAGCCCGGACCGGCCGGAAGTCTCCAGCCCGGACTGGCCGGAAGTCTCCAGCCCGGACTGGCCGGAAGTCTCCAGCCCGGACTGGCCGGAAGTCTCCAGCCCAGGACGCCAGAGGTGCCTGTCGACCTCTGGCAGCAGTGTCTAGCTGCCTCCGCCGCTGCCGGTCAGTTCGTCCTCGTACTGCTTACGGAAGCAGTCGCCGACGGGGAAGAAGTCCCAGGAGCGCTGCTGGTAGAGCGTCCAGACGTACGTCTCCTGACCAGTGTACTCAGTCTCGTCCTTGTTGATGAGGTGCATCAAGAAGAACCTGCCGCGGCGCCGGACACACAGCCGGTCAGCGAGAACGAATCATCAGCATTGTGTGGGGGACCGACCGTATGGTGGACTCAGTGACTCGGTAAGACGTACAGGTGCACATACTGCATACTGAACAAGGTCGGGGGCAATAGATCATGCTATCAACATCAGACGGCCGACCACTCTCGTACAAAAACGCGTAGCTTCCGATTTGAGGCCGTAACGTCATAACCTGTCATCACAGGCTTTTAGATGAAGACAAAGGGATCAAAACAAGGATAAAACGGAGGCATTAGGGACTTCGTAGCCTCTCCAGACTTAAATGGCAAAGCAGGACACATAAATTCAAAGATGTGTCTAGGTATGTCGGGCACGTAAAACTTCCGCATCTTAATTTTGTCGGCTGCCCGGTGTTGTCCGATCGGACGGCAGGGGCCAGGACCCGCGCAGAAAAGCTCTTCATAGGGCTTAGCCCGGGTTCTGAACTCGCAAAACCCTCCTTTCAAAAAGGTTCGGACTGAATTACAAAGACCATTTTATCTTACAGACCTCGTAAAATTATTCACTCTTCCCGATAACGTTTTTTATATTGTTTAAATAATATGTCAGAATAAATGGATAAATGGATTTCCCTACAAGTAGCAATCGTCAATGTGTTCAGACACCCTGTTTTCCGACACTGCTGGCCACCGACTGCCTGGCTGCTCAAATCTCACATGTAGTTAGCGAGGTTGTGCTCCTTCTGGACGTGGGTCTCGAAGCCGTGCGGCACGTTGTCGAAGTAGTCCTTGCCGATACCGCAGATGAAGCAGTTGGACTCCATGTCCTCCTTCACCGACTCCAGCTGGTCGCGGAGCTCGCCGAACGCGTCGATGATCAGACCTGAAACACACCGGGGAGCACAGTGAGGCGCGGTTCGATACCGGTACGATACTGACGGCGGGGCGCCGGGTTCGATTCCCGTCACTGTCTGTGGTTTAGAGACCGAACCATCAACGCGCTTAATGATATCAATAGTGTACCGGCAAATACACAGCTCCCGTTTACGGTCACTTCCAGCTGTCATTTCAACACTGGAAGCTCCATGCATCGAGTTGAAACCATTCAAAATATCCATCCGCTCATTCCGGCTGCCGGTGCCCGCTGTGATACCCCTCTCCACCCACCCTGGATGATGGCCAGCAGAATGACGATGACGAAGAAGAAGAAGGAGATGTCGAAGAGGATGCGGTACACCTCGTTCAGGTCGCCGTCCGGAGGGTCGATGACGTCACCGATACCGCCGCCGGCGCGCACTCCTTGGTACAGGTGGAACACGAAACACTGCGGGACGGAGGGAACCGGGCGTTAGACGGACGCAGCCTGGCACAGGTGAAACACTGCGGGACGGAGGGAACCGGGCCTTAGACGGAGGCACCCTGGCACAGGTGGAACGCGAGACATTGCGGGGGAGAGACAGACCGTCCGACCGGGCCGTGGAGGCGGGCAGGTCACAACTGTGCTGTCAGCTATATCTGCAGTTATTATTGTTAAAATGACAACACTGCAAACTGAGCTCAGCCAACGTAAGACGAGATACCAGAGATAAATAACATGAAAACAATAGAAATCGTAATTCATACATGCTCAGTCACCATATACAGGGCGATGATTTGGAAGTGTGGTGAGTTAGGGGGCTGCCAAAGACGGATATTTCACATTGCCATAAATAAAACACATATCATTCAACACCCAATTGTTGGACATTTGCGATAGCATGATCATGATCACCCTACGGTTCAATAGTGATTCACAGCAGGAGCTTAAAGTGAGCACCTCGATCCGTCCTGTTGCGCGTGTGTTTCACTTTTTTCATCAGCAGCGCCTAGTGCATACGCTATGGTAAGCTGGCTACGACCGTTTTCACCTGTTTCAGGGTCCGTGACTCACAGTGTCACACCAAATATGGCCAGTGAGGGTCTCAGACCAGAAGCCGAAGTCCAGCCCGGACAGGTCCAAACTCTACGCTGGCCAGATGTGCTCCCTTTGTTCGAACGCACGTGCCTGCTAATTAATTGTAACCAATCAAGAGACCGGCAGAGGCGACCGGTTTCGTGAGGATGGTGCTCCCGCATTGAAACCACTCCTGTAATCATGTGGCGGAGTTCCTCCATCGAAGTTCACCAACCGGATCACGGATGATCTCCCGCAAAAGCAAACACCTCTGGCCAGTATAAACTTTGGACCAGTCTCGCCTAGTCAGTCTCTGCTTCTGGTCTAAAGCCCTCGTTCATATTGTTCATCATAGGACACGGACACAGGAACGGCTGAATACGGTCGTAGAAAGCCTCCCGCAGAACATGCATTTAGCACTGCTGATGAAAATGGAAGATCTCGCGCCCCACCGGGCAGATCGAGGTGTTCACTTCGAGCGCTTGCTGTGGACTCATATTGAAGCGCAGGATGATGATCATGTCGTCACAAATGTCGAACAATAAGGCGTGAACGGTATGTGTTTCATTTATGTCAATGTGAAATGTCTGTCTCTGGCAGCCCCCTAATTTATCACATTTCCAAATGATCATCCTTTAACAGTGAAATTACGAATACCTGATACAATAAATCATGTGCGTTATCGTCCGCACCCAATTACTGAATGGCATACAAATAAGACGGAACGAAACGCTGACTCGATGCTGAAAGGTACGTACTGTGCCCATATAAAAACAGCGAAGCAGTGACCATTGATCATTTGAGGAAGAATGCATCAATGTGGTACCGCGCATATTTGGGACTGATCGCACTGATGCATAATTTTGAGAGATGCAATAGATAGGTATATTTTGTTTACTGTGATCGGAATCTTGTGACTATGGCGCCAGCGCAACCCATACACCAATATTGACTTCTCAGAATCCTTCTCACCGTGAACATATCGTGGCACTTCTGGTCGACGTTGTCGTCCTCAGCCTGCACGTAGAACTTGCGGAAGAAGTTGAAGGCGATCACGGTGTAGATATAGACGACAATCGTCAGCAGCAGCAGCGTCAGGCAGAGCTGCGCGGTGGGACCACAACAGAGCCCGGCTGTCAGCACCCACCCGGCACAAATGGACACACACACACACACGCACAAGCGCACGCGCACGCGCACGCACACGCACACGCACACGCACACGCACACACACACACACACACACACACACACACACACACACACACACACAC
>JARFNZ010124121.1:0-11934 GCA_031763405.1 Balanus nubilus
TGGTATGCATTTTGTAGTTGTACTCTTTTGTATTCTGGGCTTTATAGGTCTCCAGAGCATGATCCAGTTGGATGAATCAAATCATGCATCAATGTTATTGATATTTGATTATATTTATATTATCCCTTTCAAAGAGTACACAAATTCAAAAGAGTACAAAATGCATACCATGCATGGAAGGATGTATTGGAAGTAAGTCAAGAAGTTGAACATTTGAGCCAAGATGCTACAAGCCAGCTAATCCACAACAATAACAACAAGCAGGGTTTGAGCAGGGATTCAGCAATGATCAATGGCCCATTCAATTAGGCTGAAATTTGCACAGAATATACCTACTATGCATATAATTTCCTGTTTCTGAAAATGTGTAGGAAAACACCACCATTCCCATAGAATGCTGACAAATCCCCAAAACTTAATGCCCTTAGGGCATAATTGATAATCTAATAATGGTGCTTTGCCACTTATTAAATGACATCAATTTAAACATTAAAACCGATCATCCATGCCCCAAAAATGCCTAAGGACATTTTCTTCCAAATATATCAAGAAAACCCCAATGTGTTGCATACCATTTGATAGAGGACAAGTTTCCAAACACAATCAAATCATCAGATTTAGTCCAGGCCCCTGGTGGTCCAGCTAGGGCCATTTCAATTTTTAGACTGGGTGGACCCCTATGATTTTCTTTTAAATTTTCCTCATGGACTTATGACAGCAAACGATCAAAACTGGCTGAAGAAACCCACCTGCTGGTTGAAGACTAAGGCCTCTTAGGGCCCTTAGAACTGCCCAAAAAATGCCTATGGCCATTTTCTTCCAAATATTTTGATGACATTTTGTCTACCATTTGACAGAGCTCCAAACTCTAAAACTCCAAACGTTTCCAAACAAAATCCAATCAGCATGTTTAGTTTAGGCTAGGACACCTTTTGTTGGTTTGCCCTGAAGAGTCCATGGGACAAACTTAAAGAAAGTCATAGGTCCCACCCATGGTGTCTAAAGATTGAAACAGCCCTAGCTCGGCCCCTAGGGGCCCTAACCTAAATCTGATGATTGGATGGTGTTTGGAAACTCGAGCGCTGTCAAATGGTAGGCAACATGTTAGGGTTGTATTGGTATGTTTTGAAGATAATGGCCTTAGGCACTTTTCAGGCAGTTCTAGGGGCCTTCTGGGGTTCTATGGGTCTTCAATTAGCAGGTGAGTTTCTTCAGCCAGATTTGTTTATTTGCCTTGGAGAGTCCATGGGGCAAATTTTAAGAAAATAGTAGGGGCCCACCCATAGGGTCTAAAAATTGAAATGGCCCTAGCCTAAATCTGATGATTGGATGGTGTTTGGAAACTTGAGCTCTGTTCATTGGTAGGCAATACGTTAGGGTTTCATTGATATATTTGGAAGAAAATAGCCTTAGGCGTTTTTCGGGCAGTTAAGGGCCTTAAAGGGAGTGTGTCTACTGTTTTGTATCGCCCAAAACATTTTTCCTACAATAAGTAGCTATTGTTTTTACGTTTGAATTAATTAAAAGTCCTAGATCAGCCTCAAACAATTGAATTTTTGCTTGATTTGTTTCAGCATATTTTCGTATTGAAGCAATATTTTCTAGATGAAGGCAAACAGACGAAAGAAGAAGTAATGTAATATGGCGCACGTAAGACATTTTATGGCAGTCATTACGAACGGCAGTTGTAAACAAACAGTCGAAGCAGAACCGGGGCTCTGTTTGAATGCTGCAATCAGCGCTCACGAGCTGTTTACTCAAAATGTGATTGGTTGACGTTATCGGTACGTCGCGTTGGCGAGTTTGCATCGAATTCTAGTGATGGAAGCGGGCTGGGGTAACGCCGCTAACTTTTGTATTCCATACCTGTGCTGAGATAAACGGAATTTCTCAGCAACTAGGGCTTTACTGGAGGAATGAAAGTATGACTTGATTCAGAAAAAAACTGCCCTGCAATTCCATGTCCATAACTCCATGTCGCCAATGTCAGTAGACACGCTAGCTTTAATGCGTGCACAGCAGGCAGGCGTACCTCATCAAAGTTTAAGAAAAAACATTTCATTATTTCGGTATCAATCATTTCCTATCGAAGGACAGCCGTTAACCATAAACATAATTTTGACCGAAATCGATTATGTTGGCTATGTTTGTTAAGATGTTCGTAAGGACGTAGTGCTCGGCCATCGCACGGGATACTGCCAGCGGTTCCCTGAGTTGTTTAAAGCTGCAAACCAGTCGGCAAACTATTTAAAATGCAATATATTCAAATGTCAGGGTCATGGCTACCACCATGGGCGTCGCCACCACTACGGACACTACGTACAGCGTCCGTATAAGTTTGAAGAACTCCAAAAACTTGTACGGGATGCATCTAAAGGACCTTTTGCGTAAAATTCCAAACATATTTTAATTTAAAAAATCACTTAAGAGTCATGGATTGTTTGACAAAACGTCTCTAGGCTTAAGTGCTGTTTAAAAATGAAGTCATTCACATAATAGCTGAAGTCACTACGTTCAAAGACATTGAGTTTTGTCGTCATTAATTGTGTTTGAGTTTTGTCAGTTTTGCCGTCATTAATTGTGTTTGAGTTTTGTCAGTTTTGCCGTCATTAATTGTGTTTCCGAACGGGTGTCAATCATGTGCGTCCGCACCACCACTACGGACAGCATTGAGGGTATCGGTACAAGTTGGTGGACCACCAAAAACAAGTACGGACTGTTATTGCAAGTCTGCAGGACTTGAAAGCGTAAGGTTAGAAATTTTGAATTCTGAAATATTGGCTTTCCAATAGGCCTCTGGTGGTTTAGGTTCGATTATAGTTAGTATAGTTAGTTTGTTTTTGAAAGGCACACAACCATAAGTGTATTTTTAATCCTCGCCAGTGTAGGACAAAACTGCTGCGTCTCCGTGTAGGGGGGGGGGGTCGATGCAACCCCCCCCTGCCGATTCGCCCCTAATTGGGCTAGAGCTTAGCGGCAAAGCCGACCGTGTTACTTGTGACGATACAAAGCCGATGGTACCTGATTTTTAGGTCCTGTGTCATTTGGTGACCTCTGAGGTCAGGTCAATGACCTGAAATCACCGAATTCAACTTTTGCTGACACAATTACTTCTAATCAAGCCAGAGCCTCGCTCTAAAGACCAAGATGTTTCTTTTGGTCCGTAGAATGCTTTATGATACATTCCAGGTCTCAGTTAACCTTCATTCCTAGTCAAAGGTCAAAGGTCAACTTAGGTCATCTGAGGCCAGTGACCTCGCTTGACCTGACTTACGTCATGAACTCACTTGAAACTGTATTTGTGTAAAATTAATGTGAAATTCGAAATCAGCGCATAAAAACACCCTAGAAAGGTCTGGAAATCAAAAAAGGTCACCGAGGTCATCAGAGGTCAATGACCTCTGATTACTTCGGTTGACCTTTGGGGGGTCGTGACCTCATCGGGAACCATGGAGGTCACATGGTAACACCTGTTTGTATACTTCTGAACATAAACAAATCAGGAAGCGCGCGAATTATACGCAATAATATGCCACGGAACGCCATTTGCGCTCGACATGACCTTGAGAAAAAGGTCACAGGTCGCGGGTCGTCGTGGTCACGGTTTCGAATTTTTAGGGTTGGTGTACAATTTATAAATACTAAGGTACCGAAGTTTCGTCACGATCCGACACTTTTAACGCGAGTAATTCCCGAAAAACCGAGGGGGTGGAAGGATTAACGCGGACCAAACAGGTCAGACAGTAGCGGTTGCCAGGGTTAACGAAGGAGTAGAGAGATTAAACCCGTCATTGACGGGGGGGGGGGGGCCTGTCCCCCTGTCCAATATTGCTAATAACTAAAAAAATATCGACTTTCCAAAATGCATAAAAATTAAAAACTTCGAAGATAATACAAAACAGAATATGTGTAAGAGAACTTGGTATCAACTATCACCAAACCAAATTTAAAGCAATATCTTTATTTTTGACGGAGTAATGACTCCATATGTGGGAAACTGATGACGTAATTTTTTACTTGCGATTTTAGGATTTCTAGACCATTTACAAAAAAATAAACGACACCACTGGATTTCTGAGAAAATTGCGATATATAGGAAATTATTTTCGCATGCGTCAATAATCATAGACGCGATAAGATCAGCACAAAGATGGCCGAACGGTTGGAAAGCGACAAGCAAATAAAACGCACGACAAGTTATATAAAGTACGACAAAATGTTGAGACAATAGGGCGAACCCCTTAGGCGAACCGAACACATATCTTAGTTCTTACCATACTAGCATTAAGGGCGCGCCAACTTTTGGGTAATTTTGCGCACATTCTGGCATTGTTAATTTACATTTCCCATTCAGCAGTTATGCAGGATGATAGCGCTTGCATAATTTATCAGGGATTTAAGGTCAGCCCCCAAAGATAATGAAATACTCCTCGATGTACCATATAAAATAAGTAAAGTCACAGAAAAATCGATGCGTATTATTAAAGTCCCATTCCTAAATATCAGAAAGCCCGCGAAGGCCACATCGCAATTCGCACAAAACCAAAGAACATCAAATTTTCGGAAATGCTGTACAATTACATGACTGTTCAAAACTGCTATATCAGTTTAAAACTCCCCGTTATAGGTAGAAAACTCTCTTTAACATATTTCAACTTTCATGATAGTCATAATATCACAGCACTGCAGATGCAGCAGGAAAAATATTTGCTTTCGCTTACCAACGGCAAATTGTCGAAAAAAAATATTTGAGGTCGTACTGAACCCCGGGCCAGTCAATTGATGAGTGATATGGTTTGCACCCGATGATTATCATAATTTCACTGCGCACAAGGCACACAATGCTAACGAGTTCAAACTTAGTTTGCCTCCTTGAAGCAGCAAACGCAAACAAAAGCTTACTCCATACATCAACAAGGAACTGTTGAATGGCATATTCCTCACCTTTGGGTAGCAACTATTCCCAGTCTTGCAGCCATCATGTTTTTTTATTACAGATTGCTCGGTTCACTCACTTCAGACTTCAGTAGCTTTTCTCCAACTTTCTGGAATGAGATTGTACATTAAATGTGGATAACATGGTGCATACCAAAGAGAAATAAAAAAAACACAGACTTAAAAACAGTGAAGCGGTATTATCCAATTTACACCGGATCGTCCAGACCCAATTTCAAAATCTTTAACCAGCCAGGGTCGTACGATCTGGTCTGGTTCGTGTCTAACCCAGATATGACCAAAAAAGGTTGGAAAAATACCGTTTAGATGCGTCAGGTTCTTGCCGCGTAAGCCTTTACATGATGACGTCACAGCCGTGCCGTCGCGGGGCACCGGTATGTCGTATTTTTTTATCGGCCTGTAATTGAGCTAGATCCTCGAAACAAAAACTAGCGTGTTGCTTATGACCAGACAAAGCTACTGGCATGCGAATTTAATCTTTTGACCTCACCATGACCTCCCAGGTCAGGTCAATGATCGCAAAAAAGGCGAAAACGGACTATTTGTTCTGTTGTTTGTTGATTGGGGTTTCAGGGCGCGCCGACTGCGCAGGTCAATTTGCGCCCAGACTATTTGTTCTGCCATTTCGCCGCTAATACACTGAGAGCCTCAAAACAAAAACCAGCCTGTTGCTTATGACTAGGGAAAGCTGTTTGTATGCAATATGCAAGCTTTTGACCTCATCATGACCTCCCAGATCAGGTTAATAACCCCAAAAAGGCAAAAAAGGGTGATTTGTTTCGTCATTTCGCCTCTAATTGACCTAGATTCTCAAGACAAAAACAGATAGACTCTGCTGATGCTAAGCAATACGCTGGTGAGGTGTTTCGAGGCTCTAGGTCAAGTAAGAGGCGAAATGATAGGACAAATCACCCGTTTTTGCTTTTTATGCGGTCATTGACTTGACCTGGAAGGTTATGGTGAGGAAAAAGCATACATATTGAATACCAACAGCTTGGCCTGGCCATAAGCAACACGCTGGTTTTTGTTTTGAGGCTCTAGGTCAATTAGAGACGAAATGGCAGAACAAATTGCCAGTTTTTGCATTTCTTGAGGTTATTGACCTGACCTAGGAGGTCATGGTTAGGTCAAGAGCCTGTCTACCTCATATGAATAGCTATCCCTGGTCATAAGCGACAGGCTGGTTTCATTTTGAGGCTGTCAGTCAATTAGTGGCGAAATAGCAGAACAAATCGTCCGTTTTCGCCTTTTTGCGGTCACTGACCTGACCTGGGAGGTCATGGTGAGGTCAATAGCTTACATGTCGCATATAAATAGCTTTGTCTGGTCATGAGCAATACGCTGGTTTTTCTTTCGAGGCTCTAGCTCAATTACAGGTCGAGTAACAGAAGAAGACGTCGGGCCGGTGCCCCAAGAAGGCACGGCTGTGACGTCATATCATGCAAGGGTTTACGTGGCGAGAGACCGAGACATCTCCAGTACACCAGACTAGAGAATAGAGAAAGTTGCTGAACACAAATTTTTCAGCCGTGGGAGGAAACGCACTAGAAGCGATGCTTTAAATTCTTTTGGCGCACTCTTCGCCTTACGTTGTAACAAGATGGTCATATGCTTCCCTCAAGGTAAATTGCTGAAAATATTTGAGGTCGTACTGGCCGCCGGAGACAGTCAAGTGATGAGTGATATGATTTGTATCCATAAACACATTCCAATAAAAATAACGCTCGGCTGATGTGAACGATAATACGCAACAAACCGCAGCGATCAATCGTGAACTAAATATTACCACCACACACACCAGACGGCAGTGGTGTACACCAGCAATTCGCCCGTGCCCACAATTTTCTCGATATCGTGCTTTATCTTACTATTCTTGATGACCCAGGTGCATTTTTGTCCAATGACCAACCGCAAGATACTCTGAGGTCATATGAGGTCACAAGCCGTTTTTTGCTAAACTGTTTGATGGAGTGATGACAGAGACGTGCAAATGGTACCAATATGTTCGTCTCGTCAAGACACATTGACTCAGATCAGCATGACCCAACGCGACCTACTTGGGTCACACATTTTGACACTGGCCTCCAGAGGTCGCCATGTATATGTTTCGATGCGCCCTGATGAGAGAAGCACGATGGTGTCTATATCGTTGGCATAACTAAAAGGTGAAGCATAAACCACTTCCATTTGTATTTTTGCATATAAGATGATATTAAAGACAGTGTTAATTATTTTAATCGACATAATTCTGTGCAGAATGAAATTCAATATACATAGGTATGTTACGTTTATTGAAACAATATCAGGAATCCTAACTGAGAGTGATATTTCACGACGAACATATTTCGTCTTTCACTTGGCTATTCATACAGCAGAGTCTGCTTTGGGGACCTTGCCCCTGATCAAAGCGCAAATTCTACTGAGGATTGAGTCTGACAGGAGTTGGCAAAGAGCCTTGTCATTACCTATTATCCTCCAGGCCCATTTGCTGGCAGTTTAAAGGTACTGCTTAGTTTGTGGATTGTCTGCGCTTTCAACATCTTTCATGATCGCCCACACATTCTCTTTTGGGTCAAGTCTGTGGACGCCACCGCGCACGCCGGATCGATGGATTACTTCTGCGTTGAGCCCTGAGGTCAGGTTAAGTTGCCGCGTGCAAGTGGCAAGATGGCCCAGCAACCATTCACAGAGCAAAGACGACACAGAGCACTTCCAAATGTGTGTGGAAGTTTCCACGTGGCTCGTTTGAGGAACAAGGAAGAAGTTGCTGGTGGTTGGCTCATGCCGAATGTGTGGACGAGCGTGAAAGAAACTGGCGTGTGAACGCTGTCAACTCACAAACCAATGATGGAAACTGATAACTCCAATAACTCCATCCAATAATGTCGACACATATTTGGTTCAATTCCCTGTCAGATTTGCACATAAATCCGTGACAGAGATGCACAGGTCCGCAAATGGGATTCACGCTGACTGAATAGCCGCGCGTAAAACCAAACATATATTCGTCGTTAAAAACACTTGTAGCTAAAAACGATTCCATTATTTAAACAGAAGAAACATATCAGTGTGTAGACAATTAAATTCTGTGTAGATCTAAAGCAATTAAAATATTGCATATTTGCCTTAATATAAAACTGTACTAAAAAAATAATATGTAAGTTTTTTGATGTTACACCCTTTACATGAGTAAAAAAGTTAGTCGTGAAAACGCAAAAATTCGTTTTATCACAAAGTTGATTATTCGTGAAAAAACGTTATCGTCTTAAGCAAATGTAGCTTCTGACCTTCATGACCTCTGGAGCCCTAACTGTAGACCTGAGCCAAATCTGAGGACAAGTCGTTACTGGGTTGTTTCAAGAACTTTCCATTGCTTTTTTGGTTCTTCCTAGCCAGCACAGTTCCAGAGATAATGTGGAAATTTCTGAAAAAGTCTAATGGTGAACAACTATTTGAGAAGCATGGTAAAACATTTAAGTATGCAGAAACTTGCGCTCCAAATCTTTTTGGTTTGGTCAGCAAAGATAGGAGTTATATGGACTGACTTTGTTCCTGAAGGATAGTTGGGTAGTTTGATTGGTGGAATGAGGGGAACTACAACTTTGTTTTCTTTTTCATCATAGGTCTGAACACAAAACACAGCACTTATGTCAGAAAGTTGCTCAGTAGCCATTTTGATGAAAAACCTGGGGTGTTCCTTTCATTTATTCAGCTGCAGGGAGCTGCAAAATAATAGATTGATTTAAAGTGGATTGGGGTGGGCGGGCCGGTGTGATACAAGGATACACAATCTAAATTTTGAGCAATGTTGGTACATCCCTACATTCAAACATGCCATAACCACAGAAGAATGCCCCAGGCCTATAACCACAATGTTTTCCTTGCAAAAGAAAGAAAATAATTTGGGTTTAAGGGCGCCTCAGCTGCAAGGCTATACTGCGCAAGAAAGGAAATTAATACCTTTATCAAGGAAATCTCCCTGTGGAAGCTACCAAATTCTGTTGTGGGGCTCTTCAGAGGTAAATAGAAAGACTCTTAAATTCACAAATTAAGTACTCCTTTTCATTGCTTTCTAGTTTTTTTTGTGAAAAATATTGATGAACAATACATGAAATAAATATTAACAACAATTGTTCTAAGCATTCTTTTAAAGCATCATATCCATAGTAAAAATGTGTATTTTTAGTACTGGTGATGTAGCCTTCCAAATGCTGCCATGACCTTAATCATAGTGTGCCAATGATTGGCAGTGCCCAGCATGGTCAATAATTGGGGTCGATACTGGACCGATACTGGGGTTGGGGCATAATGTGCCAGTATCAGAGGCAGAGCATGGCATAGCATGCTGGTATCTGGGGCTTGCCAGTGTCGAGAGAGGGGCATAATGAGCAGAAAATAGCATTATGGTCACTATCTGAAAATTTATTAGAAACAATGTAATGTATGACAGTAGCAGCTTGGTAAGTTGGCAGCTTACACAAGTGAAAACAAAATCTGAAGGTACATGGTCACATGAACTACAGGCCACCAACAGATGACCACCTAACCGCTAACAAAAAATGTGTTTTAGTTAACTTTTCAATATAGCATGTGTACTGTGCAGTGGCAAACAATCTTTCATCTTTTGTCATACACAATGCCACAGACACTTATTGCTAGCATTGCTAATTACCTTACTGATAGATACTAGGGTTATACACTCATGTATTTTATTGTAACTCTTATAGGCACGGGGCACGGTAATAATTAACTATAAAAAAAACTGTGGCTGTGTTCTTTGTGCTGTTAGGTAAGCTTGAAAATGGAAGAGGACGGAAATACACCAATCATCAACAAGGGGGTTGGGAACTTCGTCATTGGCCTTCGCCTCTAAAGCCTGTGGCTCTATACACAGTGTACGAAACCGAACAAGAACAGAGCCTGAAACCATGCAATGTTTTGCCATACGTGCGCATAAAATGTAACCGGGATGAAAAAAGTCTTTGGAAGTCGCGTCCAGTAATTTAAATTCGGTACGATGCGGAAAAGTTTGTTTTATATACATTAGCAATGCATAGAAAGCGAAACCCGCTGAGTTCTCGTAAGTCTGTGTTCTTTTTATTCAGCTCTCCAAAACGCCCGAAATTGCCCTACTGGACCCGCTAGTAAGGACGTACATATACAATACAAATCAGGGGTGTAGCTTCTCCAAACAAGTTGAGGGGGCTAAAGTGGAGAAAATCGCTCAAGGTACTATCAAAATCCTGAAGGATACAAGTTTCTCCCCGGATTTGATCCACTTTCTCGCCAAAGTTGGGGGGGCTCCAGCCCATTTGCCCCCCCCCCCACCTGAATACGAAACTACACCCCTGATACAAACACAATATACCTACATAGGCAGGCGTAGACCAGCTGGGGCCGGTGGGCGCGACCGTTGCCCGCTCCGCATTTATCAGCCATTTTTGGACAAAATCTTAAATATTTTTAATCGAACGCTGAAAACGGTTAAACAAGGTGAGGGGAGCCCCAATATGCAAATAAATTCATCATTAGGGGGTTGGGTTTTCCTCAGAATGAGCTCGAAGTTTCACTTCCCCCAACCCCCTGAAGATCTTGATTTCGAAGGCCGTTTGTTGTCGGCAGGCTAAGGCACGGGACCGGATGATCGAAGAATCGGAATCGGGTGGACCTTGCATGACGCACCTCGACATAGCTTGCACTCATATGATGGTTTACAATAGCAGGGTGGTGCGTTGGAACCGTAGTTCGCGCACGGCGGAAACACAGGTTCACAGATCGTTCCACCTGGGCACTTCTTGGCGCAGGTTTTTGGATAGCAGCAGTTTCCCCGAGCATCCTTTCTACAAACCGAGCCTGGCCGACAATGGGCGTCACTCTTGCACTCATCTTGCACACAGATGTACTTCTTTACAGCTGGCAAAGTCTCGCCCGGTGCTAGCGTAGGCTCCCCACATCGCTCGTTTTTACGACAGGGCGGGCGACAGGGTGGCTCAAGCTCCACTCCCTCACAGCCCGGTCCAGCCCAGATTCCAGTGCAGCGTCGACACGTGTATGCCGGCGGACAGTAGCAGGGTGAGGCAAAAGGGCCCGGATGCGCACATGAAGTGGGCAGTCCCACGCAGCGCTGGCCGGCCAGACACTTCTTGGCGCATGTGGTCGGGTAGCAGCAGTTACCGCGCTTATGCTCCCTGCAAACGGAGCCAGCTGAACAGTGTTTATCAGTTAGACAGGAGTTCTTCAGGCAGGTGCGCCTAGGCCTAGGGCTACCGCCAAGCAACGAAGTTCCGGGATCGACCCCACACCACTGTCCGGAGCCGCACGGCGGGTCACAGGGTGTATTGTTGAGAACACAGGAGCCATACTTGGAATAACCAACTCCGGGGACCCAGTCGCGGGTGCTGCAGACCCGAGGCGGAAAGCAGTCCAAGGAAGTTTTGCAGGTGGTGCGGTACCCAGGCAGCAACCGGTCTAGTTTCAGCTCCTGACAGCTCACCGTCAGCGCTGAGATCAGCACCACACCCGTTACCAGCGGCGGCGGCAGCAGCGAGGTCGGCTTCATGCTGATTTGACCAGCAGTCGGAGGCGCTCTGACCAGCAGTCAGGGGCGCTTTGACAGCGCAGAGCTGCGGTCAAAAGCGTCAGATGTATGTCAGTTCACGCGACCTCCTGTCCGTCATGTCACGATACGGAACCGAGTGGGCAGACGAGGCCTGAATCAGATCCGAGTGACCTTTCACTGGCGGCTAGTCACGTGGTAATATATACATATATACGTACACAGGGGCGTAGGAACTCATTTCAAGTTGGGGGGCAAAGCAAAGACTCGTCTCTCGGAGGTCACATTTCGTTGCGTAACTCGTCAAGTCACTAGCTGGGAGGTGGGGGGGAGGGGGGAGGTGCGGTCGGATATATTTTAAAGTTGACCCTTTCCATGCAATGCCCATATTCAATCACGCGACCGACGCGACCGACATACAT
>JARFNZ010124132.1:0-11932 GCA_031763405.1 Balanus nubilus
TCTGTCTTCTGATGCTCATTTAACTTTCGCAGCAGTCAATGAATGATAGTCAAGCAACGTATTAAGTTATGACTGACAGCAGTGTCATTCGGTGTTAGCATTACCTACGCGATAGCGAGAGAATATCGTCATTCGACCGCCAAGCCAAGAGACCGTTTGTAAACAAATAAAACTGAAACTAAGGATAAATAATTAGATATGTAGTTTGCAAACTCATTAAGCTAGTCAGATATAGCTTGACATTAGAAATGCAATCATTGGAGTCGAACGGCGATGGACCTGAACTCTGGATTATCTCAGCACTCAAGTAACGTGTTTGGACGTTTTGTGTCATGAGCCTTCTGCGTCGTGATGGGAGAGGCGCGGGAGACTCGTACCTAGCATATTTGGATTTAACGTCTGTACTAAGGGAGTTACGTATATTTTCTAATTCCTTATATCCTTATAACCTATTATTATAGTATGTGTTGTGTGGACCGCATCGCTTCTGGATGAGTGTCCTGCTATTCACGCTGCAATAAAATAGCTCGTTACTGTTTTGATATGTGTGCATTACTTCTTGACAAAACGTTCTGATTAGTTACCTCCGTTCAACTTTGCTGTATCAGTCAACCTATATTGGTCCGCACTCTGCATTTTAACAAAGTGGCCTATTTTTTACTCCATAATCTTTATTTTTATAGTTCTCGATTACCTTTAGGTACGAACTTTGTGATAAATTGAGGTGTAATAAAGGACATAAATATGAAAATACATCTTTATTGGCTTGTGATATAGTATTCTTAAGTTCCTATCAATCGTGACAAAGATGTGTTAGTAACGTGATTGCCAAATAACTATTCTATGTATGGCCGCATTTTCATTCCTGCTTCAGTTTTATTCAGTTTTATTCATTCGGCAGTCAAATAACTCCGGAAACCTTCAATTTAATAAATAGAAGTAGGTATGGGAGAGTGAGTTGCTCACATCGTGTGCGGTTTGCTAGGCGAGGGGGGATCTCGAGTAAAATAATTAATTGTTAAACCATAGATAACATAAACACTATATTTATATTATTTATTATGTTATCACTATATTTATGGTATTTATGTTATCTATGGTTAAACCTATTTGTCCCTCATGGAAGTATATCGGTCGCCGTTAGTCGGCGTTTTTTTCTTCTCACGGCTCCGTTACTCGGGTTCCGTTGTGATGCCGTGTTGAAGTCTTCAGCTGACGGCGGGGAGAGAGCCGTGGGGAAGAGGGTGGTCGGAGTGATGAGGGCGACATCGGCAGGTCGTCGGCGCCGCGCCTCCCACGGACCCGGGGCCGGCAGCCCCGTGTAGCTGCCCCGGTGACGACAGGCCGGCGGTAGTGGGTGGCCGCCGAGGGGACGACGCGCCGCCCGAAATACCTCCTCATTAGTCACCGGCGCCGGCGACAAAACGCTCTCCTGACAGGAGCGGGCCGGGGTGGGACCACACTGACAGTCACGGAGGCCGCGCACACCCATGTGCCGTACTGCCGGCCGGGCCGGGCGGGGCACCACGGTCGGAGGGGACAGGGGGCGTGCCGCTACCGACAGGAAGGGGAGCCGCGCGCCCCACCCTTCCCACTTCCCAGGGGGACGGCCGCCGCAGGGAAACAATGCCTGTTTTGATCATGCCGCAACAATACACTGATCTCACTCCCACCCGGTCCGATGCAGAGAGCCTGGAGCCAGCGACAGTCCCCCGTCGCTCTCCCGCGGGCTAAGCTGTGCCCCCTCCCCCCCCCGACCGCTGGGCTGGCTGATGGCAGATGGGACGGCAGGGACACCGTCGGCAAACCGCCAAGACGCCGGCACCGGGCCACTGACCCTTCCCAACTTCTTATCAAAACGCAACACCCGACTGGGGCGGCGGCCGTAAACAACCTGTGGCTGGCCGGGGCCCCTGACCCCTACGCTATCGATTTGGACGGCGGCGGCAGCCCTGTTTACCGCGGCGCGGAGGGAGGGAGGGACTCCGGCCGGCCGCGCCTCGCACCGTGTGTAAAAAGCTAAAAGTAACTGAAGCGGAGAGAATGCTGCGGCCGGCGCGCTGATTGGCCGAAGGGGTGGAGCGAGCCGGGCTCCACCGGTGGGAGAGGGTTGGCCCGACGGTGGGGCGGCGGCCGGCCGGCAGTGGTCTGGGACAGGGGACGGAGGACGGCTGACTGGACTGCCGATCCACCTCTCCAACAGCGGCGCCGACGCGGCCGAGAAAACAGGTGAGACACCGTACTGAGACACTTCATTGGACACACACAGTACTGCAACGGAGCTCAACTACAAATTAAATTTCATTTGATAAGCATTGTTTCGCGACTATCTGTAATACACTTAGGCGCTCAAAAATTATTAACTAGGCATAACTAATTCGAATAACGTATCGATTGTCGAGGCGTCAGATATGACTCAAACAAATTTATCAATATTCAATAATAATATCGAGCTCCTTCCAAAAATAAAACAAAAAACGGACAGCCTACAGATTCTAGGTGTGTTCTGCCCGAGCCCCGAACTGCTTATCATTTTATAGCATTTATGATTCCGACTTTTTTGTTTCAGATATTGAGGGATGGCACTGACGCTACAGTCGGCGCTGGCCGGCGGCCGGTACCCGGACCTGCGCCGACACGGCTACCCAGAGCTGAGTGTCGCCGGCCACGGCTTCTCGGCGCTGGGCGGCGGCGGCGGCGGCGGCCAGGAGCTGCCCATGGACCTGAGCCGGCGCCGCTCGCCCTCGCCGGACGTCAGCATCACCACCGGCCGGAACGCGCTGCTGGACCGCGCCATGGGCCCGCCGCCGGAGCCTGAGCCGCTAGGCGACACGGCGCACGACCTCCGCCTCAATCGACCGTCACACAGCATCATACCCTTCCAAAAGCTGCGCAAACACGCGCAGAAGGGGTCACGTGCCCGACTCAAGAGGCAGCGACTGGAGGAGGCCGTCAGTCTGCTGCGCGAGCGGGAGGCTGCGGATGAGAAGAGGGTCAGTGAGAAGGAGACGACTGGAGCCGGGGAGACGGCCGTCCGGACGGAGGACTGTGAGCAGCCGCCGCCGCCTCCGCTGCCGCCGCAGCTGCCGCCGCCGCAGCTGATGCAGCAGATGCTGATGATGCAGCAGGGCGACTCCTCAGTGGCGTACCCGTCGCTGTTCTACCTGCAGTACTGCGCCATGATGCAGAGCCTGCAGCTGCAGCAGGCGCTCCGGCGGCAGCAGGCTACCAAACTACCGCCGCCGCCGCCGTCGCCGGCTCTGACTCCGGCGGCGGCGCGGTGGCCCGACTCGGCCAGTCCTGCCTCCAGCTCGGCCAGCACGCCGCCGGCCACGCCCAGCACGCCCAGCACGCCGAGTACGCCCGACGAACCGATGCCGCGACGGCGGGCGCCTCGCACACTAACCGGGAAACACGTGCGCCAGGGCCAGGGCGCCAGTCCGGAGACGCTGCGGACTCTGCGCCGGGTCATTCTTGAGAAGGCGAGACTGAGGGAACTCGGCCTACTGCCGCCGCCCAAAGCCAAACCCAAGGGCAGACGGAAGAAATAGCCGAGCATGCAACCTGCTGCCTCATTTGACCAGTGATTGTTGTTTGTTTCTGCTGCATCATTTGACTGTTGTTTGTTACCTGTTAGTTGTTAGTTCCGCTGTGGCACGGGCCAGAGCATCGATACGTACACAAAGGGTGGGAACCGATACGGGTATTGTATTGTGACTATTATCTTTTGAGCACGTGTGAAAAGCGACACGGGTATTGCAACTGTGCGGGTCACGGGAGCGGCAGTGTGGGTTTTGTGAGAAACTGTACGGGTGTTGTCGTTGAAGGAGACTGAACAGGCATTGCGATATAGTTCAAGTGTTGTGACTGCGTATTGGTGAGTACTGGAGGGTAAAAAGTGGACCGTTTAAACTACTTTGCAAAACGGTGTGAATATTGCATGAAAGGATTTCATCTGCACTGCTGCTGCCTGCCCCTGTGCAGAATGGCTGTTTCATGTGGTGATTTGGAACATACATTCCATGAAAAGGGTAGACGTTGTATCATAACGTAACGTTTAGTTGCATTTCAACTCAGGATTGACCCAGCCGTGATTGAGCGCTTTGGTGAGTTGTTTTGTAAATTGTATCTACCTGTACGTTTTTCAAAAACTTGTCTTCCTCCATGGTAACGGGCTTTTTCTGGAGAGTTGATACGTTATATATAGTGATAATGACATGTTATTGTTCACAGAACAAACCTTCGACATGATATACCCTGGCATTATGTGAAGCAATACAAAACTTCCGTCCTTATAGGTACTTAACGTTTATAATAATTGTAAATGTCGAGTTAGATCGTCAAAGCGAAAACGATATATAGGTTGGCTGTGTGAGTCGCTCCCGAAAGAAAGTGAGGAACACGTCGCATTGGAATTTATGCCTAATTGTGGGCGAAATCATATTCAAAATCTATCTTGGTAGAAACAAATGTTTCAATTATCCTATTCGATCATGCCACGTAGCAAGTTCCAATGAGCCAGAAGCGTCGACACAATATTTGAGGGGAGGGGGGGGGGGGGCCCAGCTAGAGGGGTGCACCATCGCTCCCATAACAATATAATGTCACAATCCGGCTAATGGAAGCCAACGCGATCCTCCCCCTCGACCATGATTGGCTCGTAGCAAATTACAAATGACCTTTGTTAATCTCCCCGGTGTGGTGACCTCAACATTGACATCACCTGTACAATTATTTCCGTAATTTATAAAGTCCTTGTCAATAGCTATCTATTGGAGTTTATCTACTGATTGTCACCACGTCGCATGGTCTTTCAAGTATGGGGGGAGGGGGGGGGGGGGAAATCAACTCCCGTCAGTTGGTGTCCGGCGCCAACCCACGACAGTGTGCTTGCGCACCTAGGCCGGCCGAAGACGGCTCCGAGCAGATTCGGGAGGGCAGGGCACCCCTGTGGCGACGTATCCATCCCCGGCTCCCCTGAAGATATCTATTAGAGGTGCAATACTTTCCGGCCCCACACCGCACCACCACATTAGCCAAAAATACTAGCAATTTAGCGGCGCTGCCATTGCCATTGCATTATCACACTGCACACATGCTCAAATTCCACACAAATACCACCGGTACTGAAAATAAACCGGCATGCCGGTATGGCGGTACATAAATATTGCACCTCTAGTATCTATGCATGATGCATATGTGATGCATATGTGCAAAATACCAATGTTATATTCTTGTCTCTAGATGGCAGCAGTAGTAAACGCCTAAAGCTATGCTGCGCCGCAGTGCTTGAAGCCAATAACTCATGTCGACCACACAGTCTACACAGCACAAAGTAAAAACAAAATTAGTAAGGCATACAGATCATTACAAAATTAAAATGCTCCTTTCATTGAAAAGCATAAATACTCAAGATTACACGACAGGAAATGGAAACTTCTCGGTCATCGACTGCAATAACCGCAATAACTTTTATTTAGCAGCAGCGTATTAGAGTAAATTTGATGCGTAAATGGCGCTTTTGTTACACCTATTTAGATGCAAGTAACAACAGCCCGCAGCCGTATAAAGAGGCACGGTCAAGGCCGTATATAGGGCACGGTCATAGAATACAGGAAGAGCGCTTGGAGTGGGTGGTGGGGGAAAGTTTATTGAATTTATCATTCTATATCGGATATTTCTGGTGCCTTATCGGTATCAGGTATTTCCTGGAGACCCACTTACTCCATTAGCAAAATGAGCATGCAGGTGAGTCTTTGCATCGCTTGTCTAGTTTTCCTCACCTGGCTGAGGCTGTCATTGACATGAAGGGTAAATTCGGGTATTATCGGACGGGTAACTTTGAACCCTTTTAACTTTCATTTTAGTAAATGCCTCTGTAATGTTAATGCTATAAATGAAAGACCGTCCAATAACCTTTGTTTCTGCTTGATTGCAATAGGCTTCAGTGTTGTACTGTTACAGCTTGACGCAGTGAGCATTAAAAAAATAAGTCGCAGGGAGGATTCCTGGCAACGCACAACATGACTTTTTTACACCAAAAACCCATTGATTTAGGCTGCATTTAATAGCAAATTTTTTAAAAAGGAAGTGTGCAATCACGCAATACAACTCTGCCAGAAATGGCAAAAACAAATTAAACTTACCGGAGCTGCCTGCTCAGCTCGCTGCTTGCTCAGCTCGCTGCTTGGTGTGTTTATATGAATAAAATCAAAAATGTAAGTCAAAGATAAAAATGCATGGGCCTCATGTAGAAGTGGTCAACATAAGCAGTAACAACTTGCCAAATAGCAAAAATTTACAAAGTAAAAATACTGACTTTAAGAAGCATTTTGTTGTAGCTAAGCAGTTCATCAGATGTGAGTAAGAAGTACCAAAACTTACATTTGACATCAGCTTATCTAAAAAAAAATGCTTTGATGGACACCCAGGAGCCAGTTGTTGAAATGGGGCGTCCGATTTTATCTACTGTCTGATATTACCCAAAGTTCCCCCCACTCTTGTTCTGTATCAGGGGGCTGTCTGTCTCCCTGCATTAACACATCATATTTGGGCGATGCCACTCACATTTAGCACAGCATAGATGGGCTGAACACTTCTGCAGAATATTCTGTGGTGGTGGCACTTCTACTGTCTACAAGGGAAAATAATGCTGAGCAGAGCATTAGTTTTTATTGAAATGTTTACTGAAAAAGTTAAGTTTTCAGCATGAATATAGATCTCCATAGAATTCAGATATTTAGTTGAACCAGAACTATCATAGGGTCTATCATATCATCAAATTTAAAGTTTAGAGACAGGACATTATGATGACTGTTCACCCCAATCATTCACCAGCCATCCTGAACAACAGGCTGTGTTAGATTAATGGCATTTTCTTGATTTAGATTAGATTCTAGATTAATTACTTACTTAGATGAACACAATTTAGAGAGGCCACTTGGCCTTTAGTGTCCGTTCCAGTCGAGCTACTTGTGCTGTCTTTCTATCTGTCTATGTGGGGTATTGCATGCATGATATGTGCCTAGTGTGTGTCCAGATGGTTCTTGAATTGGTTAAGTGTGTCTGAGTTGACAACTGCCGGTGGTAAGCTGTTCCAGTCATTTACTACTCTGGTAGAGAAGTCTTCGCGTCAAATTCTTGAGACTGCTCGTGGTTTCACCAGCCACCATGAGTGTCCTCTTGTGTCTTAGGCGATTGTTCGGTCGAAGAAGTCTTGCGGGTTCAGGTCAAGTCCACCGTGTAGCAGCTGGTAGACCGCGATCATGTCTCCACGCCGGCGACGATAATAGAGTGATGGCAACTTTAGCGCCTGGAGACGCTGCGGGTAGGGCAGGTGGCACATCTCTGGGACCTTCTTGGTCGCCTGCCTCTGCACACGCTCAACAAGCTGCTATTACTTTTTATGGTTGATTAGATTTAGATAGTGTTAGATTTTCAACAGGGTGTGTTAGATTAGGGTAACTCATTCTCAGTGGCAATCAAAGTGCTTAGGGGGCCATCTGGGCCATGCCCTCACCCTAAGGCCTTTGGGTCCACCTGGGCCTCAGGCTAAATAGCCCTAAAGGGCATGACCCAGATGGCCTCAGGACTGCCACTGTTTATCTTGCATTGTTCTAAAAGGGGTATAATACTTTGGCCACCTTTTTGACACTCACTTACAATCTAAAAACCCCCAATAGCAACTTAATATAAGGAACAATTTGTACCATTTGCACGACTCTATCTTCATGCTCGCACTGACGGAGCCGGGAAAGCTGATTTCCGCTCCCTCCCCTCAGGATTTTCGTCGACAGCATACAAAACGGCGGCCCTAATTTGGCACAGCTATTGGAACATCAATTGCACTCATTATGTAAAAATCCTGAGCTCAGGTCATCTTAGGTCAGGTCATTGGCAGATCCAGAATGGGGGCTGCAGGCGTTTTTGGAGAGGGCTAAATTTAAAGAAGTTTCACCAAATTTGGAAAGCTCATCAGCTTTAGTTTCAAGTTGTACCTAATACTACAGTAAAAAAGAAACAAGCCTTAGTAAAAGATTGTTAGATTTCGGTTTAAATTAGAAAACGTGTCAAATGTCACCAATTACAGGCGATTTGGGGGGGGGGGGAGCTAAAACCACTGCCGCCCTCCCCCCTTAGATCTGCTAGAGGGCCAGGTCGCCAGTCATGTGACCCCACCTCCCAAAAAATTGTGATTGTGCCGCAGCCACAGTGGCGGACTGAACGATTTGAAACTTCAGCATTTCATAGTACCACCAGAACCTACAACTTGTGTATTTCAAATTTCTCAAATCGATGACCTGAGGTCAGGCCATTTTCGTAGTCGGCGTCCCATTTCAAGTCAAAGGGAGATTCTTTAAATGCTTTGTATTCCAAGGATACACATTAGATCAGCCCAGTTCTTTCAGGATCATGCTATATTAGGCTATCATTGATGATGTAGGCGCAATGTTTGATCAGTGACCTCCTGGAAGGTCATCTGAGCCCTGAGGTCATGTGAGGTCACAAATCTTTTTTTTGCCAATAACTTTTGGTATAGTAAAAATAGAGTCATGCAAATGGTACTGAGGAGTTTGTTCCATCAAGATGCATCGGGATAACTGCAACATGACCTACTTATGTGTTATGACCTTGACCTGAGGTTAAATTACGAAATTAACCCTACTAGGTCACAATAGATATATTTCGAATCGGTGAGATGTACACGATGTCTTCAATGTAAATTGATTAAATCAGAAGCCACCATAAATTTGTCAATAGGAACTTCAACATTGCCTGCATGATAAAATTCTAAAAATGCTCTTTTAGACCGCGAGCCTGTAAAAACAAACAATATATGTGTAAAGGGATATAAATGCTTACTCCCAGCCAGTGGCGTCAATACCAAATTCTGTATGGAGTGGCTAGCCTGGGGTTTGGGAGGGCCAGTCAGGAGTGCGCGTGGCCAGCCCCATAGGGTCGATGTTAAAATCCTGCAAATCTGGGAGGGCCGCCTGCCGGAGAGTGTTCTGAGCAAACCTTGGAGGACCGGGCACGCCCAGGCACCCCTGGTGGCGACGCCCCTGTCCCCAGCGGTGACCAGCTCGCAAACATACATTGCAGTGGTCCTTACCTGATATCGGTGAAATAACCAATGTTCGAGGCTCAAGAAAGCGCCAAATTGTCGCCGGGAGCACAGCTCGAGCCGGTGGTCTACCGTGCTGTCATCTAGCGGGCAGCGTTGGTACTAACGGTTAAGTAGGTTCGTTTCGGGCGTTATTTTGAGTTATCCAGAAGCGCTAGAAACGGGTGGCCCCAGATAGAGTGATCGGATCCCAGGCGTCAAAATTTCGAGTCCAGTCTCTGACAATGATAACAATGATGGAACCCTAATATGTGATGGATCTTATTGCGTCTGGATCCCTCCGTACCGTTGGAGTCTGTTTTATTCAGTTACCATGCACTTTGAAGGGGGTCTCAGAATTTAGCGCCCTGGAGGGGGAGGGGGGGGGGGGGGGACAGGTTCTGTCCCTTCCAACATCAAGGCGGAATTTGAAAGCTTTGTACGAGACGGATTTGAAGTATACTAAACATTTTTAAGTTGAGGTCACATGTGACATGCCAGGTTAAAGTTCAAAATCTACGCGTTTTCGGTTTGTGGGATGTATGGACCGCAAAATCATCAGCACCGGGCACAAACTCAAAGTGTTCTCAAATGTATGATGAAGGTACCTCATGAGCGTAAGTCTCGTACTAAGCTCAGGTCAAGGTCAAGATCAGATCTGAAAAAGGTACCCAAAGCAAAAATTATACGCGAGTCATGCGACACGTGGTTTATTGGTAGTTTTATGCGTATAATCTGATAATGGCGGTCATTTTACCATCTTACCTCATTCATGTCAATGTTATATCCAGTTCAGGTCAAGGTCAGGTCAAATAAGGTCTTATTTTAAATTATTTAAAAAAAATAAAATATATGATAAACCGATCAGTTTTGGCTCAAGTAAATCCAGTAATGTCATTAATTCAATGTACGCCAACGGGAAGTGCTAAAAACGCAATTTAAAAATGGCATCACTTTCATCCTTTTTGAGTCATTGCAGAGACAAAAATAAAACAAAGTTTTTTTAATTTGTAACGGAGATCGTTCATAGTAAGTTTTTCAACATATTCTGGTGTTTGATCATCTTCAAAAAGTTAGATTTTGTTGACATTTTTGCTAAAATAAATTTTTATGACTTTTGTTAAATAAAAAAAGAAGAAATTTCCGACAAAGGCATTTCATGTTGGTACTCGTCATTTCTTGTCTTGTGACGTTTTTATTATTATTTTTTAAAGTATATTTTTGGGGGATTTTTTTTTAAACCTTACACTTCTCGGTCAAAAATGGCATGTAGTGAAGTGACTAAAATCGATATTTTTCGAACATTTTCTGCCGAAACTTCTTTTTCATAGTACATCAAACCAATATACGAGAAGGTATGCCAAGTTTCACATCGATATCTGCAATGATTCGGAAATGCTCAGGGAAAACGGAAGCCCCCAGGCAGTTGTGGGCTAACCTGCGCCCCGCTGGCCGGGGAAAATTCCCTCCTCTCTCCCGGATTTTCGCAATAGCTTCAAAACGATGCTAGTTATCGACGTGAAACTTTTGGTAACTTATCTGACATCGATTTAACGTCTTCCTAGAAAGTTTCGAAGAAATCGACCATTTTTTTAAAATAGAAAATAACGTTTTAGTGACGTCATGTTAGGCCATTTTCGGTCCAAGATAGACAAATATTTAATCGCTCCCAAAACATCGGGTTTTGAAGCAAAGTGCAAAAATAAACAGTCAAAAGAAATGAAATGACATTGTCTTCAAAATGGCCATCTCGGATTTGTGAAATTCTTGATTTTTGACCCCCAGAATAAAAAACAGTTTTTTAAATGGTCGCAAAATCCAAAGTATTGAAGTTATTAAAATCGGAATATATGTTGAACTACATATGAGGAATTGCCAATTGCCAAAATGCCAAAAAAGGAACCAAATTTCGAATTAATGTCTTCATTTTTGAACATCAAATGGCTCCAATGATTGTACAATCTGATGACGTCGTTTTTTCCATTGCGTTTTTTTTCAGACCACTTACGTAAAAACAAATGACACCATTTGATTCCTTAGACAAAACTGGTTCATAATCGTGTGCTTTTTATTACAAATTATTAATTTCAATATTTGACCTTTTTTGACCTGACCTTGGCCTGGCCTTCACTTAAAATGGGGTCAAACGGTAAAATTACCGTTACCATCAATTTCTACGTCTGAAACAACCCATATGACATGTGTCACATGACTTTTATGTAACTTTTGCACATAGTGACGTTTTTTTACCTGACCTTGACCTTGACCTGTACTTAGTATGAAACTCATACTCTAGTAGTGCCTTCCTCTAACACTTCGAAGTATGTTGGCTGAGTTTGGACTTGCTGCTGTTGATAGTCGGGTCTCTGCAGCCAATAAATCGGAAACAGGTGTTTATTGACCTTTGACATAACCTTGACCTGATATTTGACCTTGTTAATTAACATTTTAAGTGTGCTTTAAAGTCGTTTTGTCGAGAGTTTTCGTTTGCCGCCTCGTGCGTCCCGCCGAGACCCTTAGTTCGGGAGATACGAGGGGGGGGGGGTGGGGGTAAAATTTACCCCCATCGTTCTGCTGGATATTCCAGCATGGCGCGAGTTAAAGGGGTCACTAATCAAAATGAGAACTTGGGTCATCAAGAATGGCCTAAAACGTCGGGATACTGAAATAATTAAACTGATCTGATGGGTATCCTCTGAAAAGGAGGGATTGGATTTTCCCCATTAACTTATAATGGGGAGGTCACGACATTGACCTAACCTCAGGTCATAGATATCGAAAGCTGCAACACAATGTGCGTAATTAATGTCTAAACACGTGTAAAAAAAC
>JARFNZ010124143.1:0-11932 GCA_031763405.1 Balanus nubilus
AGGGGGGGGGGAGGGGGCACGCAGGGGAGGGTTGAGGGACAAGGGAGCGTGACGAGATGGTGCACTGCACAGTGCACAGGGCGCTCCTGCTGCCTCCTAGGTCGCCCTCTAGCCTCCCCGGATCAACAAGGTCAGTGTCCAGCTGCCAAACTGCCCAGTCACGCCGGAAACTGGGCTGCGAGGGACTCCCGCTGGAGTTTAAACCGCCGCATGATTGATGAATATCGCATCAATGATGGATAGCGTGCGAACGGGCCCGACCGGGGGCGACTGGGGCGCGGCTGGGACACAAAGTTTGCATCTCGCCTCACCACGACTTCCCGGGGTGGTTCAGACCGGACATGCCCCCACGTCTTCGGCCGTGTAGCAGACCGGTCGTCTCCAATGTCCATTGTTGGCGCTCCTGTCAGTCTGTAGGCGGACGCTTCGCGGCCTGGGCGTAGCTAGGAATGCACGGTGAATATTGCTGCCTCACGCGTGCATGCTGGTAAGTGGTATATGGTAACGCTGCCGTCGTTTACCGTCGGCCCTGCCCTGACTAAGGGAGGATCTGACGGTCGACGTGGGAGCGGAGCTCACCGCGAGTGGATCCATCACCGCTGTGAGACTCGGTAACCGCGAGCCTGACCATACTCGGTAACCGCGAGTATGGTCAGCCACGGGATCCTGGGACACCTTGGTGGCGTGACGGAGACGTGAGACCCAGCGTAGGACGTGGCAGTGGGACCTGCTGGAGTCCCAGTGTGGGACCTTTCTACTTAACTGTGGGGCTCAACAGTGGAATACACCCACGGGGCCTAGCCAAAGGGCCCCGCCTGGACACCTAATTATGGGGCCTAGCCGTGGGGTCTGGCCGCGAGACCAACGTGGACCCCACAGGACCCAGCCGCGGGGCCCAGCGCTGGGAGCCGGCAGTGTCTGTGCGGCCGCGGTTGACAGTGGCCCGGAGCGGCCAGAGCAGCCTGCCCTCCGGCCTGCCGGCTGGCCGGCCGGCTGGCTGGGTGGTAGTTATCTCCCGACTGGGGTCTGCACACGAAGGAGGCCTTGGGTTGCGTGCGGGCGGGCGGTGCAGCCGCGGGCGGGGCGCCACCACAGCCACGCCGCTGTCTCCGCCACTATCGCGCCAACGCGCTACCGGAATTGGCGACCGCTGTTGCTGCGGCGGCGGCGGCGGCGGCGGTAGCGGCGGTAGCGGCGGCGGTGCGAGGGCTTTGATCCACCGAGGCGCGGCAGCTCGGCGGCGCCTGTCCGACGCCTGACGACCGCCTGACGACCGCCTGACGGACGGTGACGGACGCCTGTCAGGCGTGGCAGGCGGACATGTGACAGGCGCCGGCCGGTCGGCGGGCGCGCTGGCGGTTTATTGATACAGACAAGCCGGTGTGTAGGTCGTAGGAGGGTGTGGTGCGGCGGTTGCCGGCAGGGTCCAGCCAGGTCACGGGCCGCGGGAGGCTTTGTGTGGAGGTCGGTCCGTGTTGGGGCAGACTTGGAAACGACCCTGTGATGTGGAGTCGGCGCCAGACTGTGTGACATTCCCTATCGCCGAACATGTCAAGCGGACAAGATGTGATAATGTTTAATTCTGGAGATTTATGGTCGTTAACTTACTCCCATGAGACGAGCAGCAGGGTAATCGTAGGTAATCTTTTGCTTATAGTAGCATCAATTGCAAATGTGTGTGGCTGGGCTTGTTAAATAAACATTTGCAAGAATTCATAAGCAAAGGTTTTAGACATTTAAACATAGGTATTGCTTGAGTTCCTGGTAATAGGCCCAATACGTCACACTTCAGAGCCCAGATCTTTAAATTCAGTTTGTTCGTGCACGTCGTACTACATAGATGTTTGACTCAATTGCTCCTCCTGCACGTCACTTGACTCAATTTCTAGCCTCTGAACCTGTAGCATGACATACGTATGCGATATTTACATACAACGCGTACAATCCATGAATAGTTTAGCCATAACTTGGTCTCCTCAGACCATTCTGAAGTCAGTTCCCAAGCTTGCACAACTCTCATAACGTCCGTCGCCTAGCCCACGGGAATCTAGCGGCCGGTCGGCGGGCCTTCTCGATGCCCAAACGGCTCGTCTTACCCTAGATAACTATCGCGGCCGTCCGGGTCGTGCGGCCCTCGCCGCCCCCTCGACTCATATAATCTTCCCGCTGCATAAGACGTTCGGCCGGCCATCATCGGAGCTGCAGGGCCTCGGACCGCAGTCCAATATCAATAGCGCGATCACGAGTCGATTGCCCGGGCGCTGCCGCTTCAGATGCTATCAGCAAACCAGTCCACCGGCGGCCGTCAATAATTGGTAGTGGCCGAGTGCCGACTCGCAGTTAATCTCCGCGCTGAATTAATCGGAGGTGAGCCCGGCTCCGTGAAATGTTCAGGCAGTGGTGAGTGGAGCGCTCCATGCGTTCGGACTGTGGACAGCATGACCGCTGACAGGTTTATTGCGCGTGAGACAGATCGAGGGCATTAGGAGAGAGACATCTTAGTGACGCACTCGGCGCAAACCGACACCATACCGCACCACGCTCCCTTACAATCCCCCCCCCCCGAGCCTGGGGAAGATCCTTCTCCCTCGCGGAAGGTTTCCAGCTTCGATTTCTTTACTCGCGCGATTGACGAGGACACCACAATCGCATTAGAATGGACGGACACCTCTACGGTTTCGTCGGTCATTTATATCGTTCGTTTTCACTTTCGTCGTCCGTCGATGGGGCCCGATCGGCGGCGTCGAAGGCCGCTCGTGATACGGCCGCGGCCGCGGAGCCAAGGCCTCTGGAGACCAGACAGGAAGGCCTGCCGATGGAAGCGCAGGGGCGGTGCCAGGTGCTGAGTCGTGGGAGGCTACGTGATCAGGGGCGGAGTCAGGAATAGAGACAAGGGTGATGTCTGAAGAGAGGCTCGATGTTTCTTTTCAAATGGTGAGAAAGTGAGTTCATTGTTATGGGTACTGAGTTGAGCATTTTGTGCATTGGCTCCTTTGAGCTTCCGTGTAAAGCTGATGGAATCAAGTGACTAATTGGCTTTTGAGGTTACCGATATGCGCTTAGTTCTGTAGCCGCATGATTCATTTGAAAACCGCCACTCAGTCCATGGCTGTCAATCATTAAATTCACCAACTGCACAGCCGGTTTTCGCGCGCCGTTTTCCAGCCTAACCAAGCTGAAGCCGCAAGTCACCGCGGGGTCACCAGACCCAAAACTAATAAAGCCTGGCAATGAGGCTGCAGTTGAGGGGTGGTGTTCTGCCTCGCTGCTCGACGCTCGCTGCGCAATTGTATTCATGTCAACTTTTCATTCGGGCCTGGCTCAATCGGTTTACGGCCCATTGAGAGCCAGCCGACTGTGCCTTTATTTGCTCCGTCGGCGGCGGCGACGGCGGCCGGCGGCCGACGACTTCTGAGAACCGCGGATACGGCCGTTCCGACCCTCATTATCAGTTCACTGGGCATTTTGACGAACGAGCCATTAGTTTCACGAGTTCTGCAGCAGCGGCTGCGACTGCCGCGGCAGCCGCAGCGACCGTCCTTTTGTCGTGGACCACAGCGCTGACCGGACGGTCCGTCGCGTCGTCGGCGACGCTGCCTCCGTCGTCGCCGTCGCCGCCCGGCGTACCCCGCGGACCCTACGGACTCGGCGGACCCTGCGGACCCCCCGGCGTCAGTGTGTCAGCGCGGTGGGTGGTGCGTCACGATTCCCCTGCAGCCACGGCAACCGTGAGTAGGCAGACCGGTGCCGGATCGTGGGAGAGCGACTGTGACTGACGGTCGTGAGTCCGTCGAGCACCCCGGGGTCCGAGTCGGTGACTCGAACGGTGAGTCAGCGCGGCTCAGTTTCCCGCTGCAGGCGAGTCATCGATGCCAGACGACCGGGTGCTTGGGTGCGTCCGCGTTTTTACGACAGGCTTGTGGACGCGCCGCGTGGTTCGTGCAGAGTGGCACGACTTCCACAGGGCGTTAGGTCGAAAATCGACCAGTCATCGGTAGCCGAATCGATCTTGTTCGCGCTCTGAACAGATCGGTGCCGGGCGATTGTCGCCGAGCGCGCGGTGCACGCGTCCGGGGCCAGTCCGCCGCCGGCGCTCTCCGCGGATGACGCAGACGTCATCCGCACGGCGACGGGAGGGGCAGGATGTCGCCGGCTGCGAGTGAGGCCCGTGAGGGACTAGATCGGGGAAACGTGATACAAATGTGTGTGTGATTGGGAGTGGTTTGTGAGTGGCCAGGGAGTGGAGTGTACAGAAACCATGGACAGCTTGTATTACAAGGCACGATTGGCGAGTAGGTAAAGCAGTGAGTAGGATGATTTCCCAGTCCATGTGTGTGGAGGTGGACTTGGAAGTTTCCGGGTCGCCTAGCTGCGTCAAGGTAAAATATTTTGATGGTCCTGGGTGTTCCTCTAAATTACCGGCTGCATTTCGAACTTATAACGTAGGACATAAGGAATGGACACCAGCTGAACATTCAGCAGTCCTCTGTTAAACCTACCAGTAAGCACCTCTCAAGTAGGAATTCAAACCTGGCTATTCGTCAAAATTCGCCGAGCGTTATCGACCTCCGCTGGCATCGTTTCTGGGAACTGTCTCTACCTGCGTGCCGAGCAGCTGTATCGCCGTCAGCACCCCACACCTCCGTCCGCCGGCAAACCGCTCACCCCGTGCAACGCCGCGCCACTTAGCCATAAAGCGGCGCGGCTCGGCACGGTTTGCGGCGAACACTGTGCGCTGCGGGGCGGCGCGGCGAGTCCGGCGCCGTCCGAACGGCCTCCGACCGCCGGCGGCCGACGGCCATTACCAGCCTTTAGAGCCCTGCCCCATGTCAGTCGCACATTTCACCGGAATTAACTCTGTAATCATCGGACATAAAATATATTATAATTGCCGGTTATGAGCGAGGCCTTGGCAGCGCGCTGGTCGGCCGTGTGCACACAGTGCAGGCTGGGCAGTGTTGCTGCGAGGTAGGCTGGTGGCAGGAGGGCGGAGCGGTGTCAGCGGAGGTGGCTGCTGGGCTGCGGAGGAGGCGGAGGCGGAGGCGGAGGCGGAGGCGGAGGCGGAGGCGGAGGCGGAGGCGGAGACGGAGGGAAGGCGAAGACGGCGGAGGAGCTAAAGGACACGTGAGTGAGCGAGCGCCTCTGACTATGCTCGTCCAATTCGAGACGGATTTTAACACAGCGGCCCATTCTGTCCTCGGGAGCGACCAAAGCCGTGCAAGGCGATGTTATCGACCACGCGGTATGTCCAAGGAAGGCAGGGGTCGGACATTCCGTCCCCGTCCCCTCCACCCCTCCGTCCCTCCCCCTCCCTCCAGCAGGCACGGCACTCGGCCATATGTCCCGACCCCTCCCCAGCGGCCCGCCACCAGCTTTGTTCCTGTGTCCTAGCATGCCTAAGTCAGACGCCAGACAGTTTAAGACAGATTATTTGATGGCAGGGTTAAACACGCCGGCTCGTTGGCTTGGAATTCCGTCGGTGCTGAGTTCCTCATTGCAAACTTCTGTCGAGCTTAGCGTCGCGCAAACAAGCACTTAGCCTGCTAGCCGAGCCGAGATCAAAGGGATCGCGTCGTTTCTTCCGTTGCGTTGTTCTCGAGTCGGAGCCGCCGTTTCACGGCCGGCCGTCTCTTCGTATGATAACTCGCTGGAGCCGGCGATAAAAGTTACTGGGAGGGGGGGGGGGGGAGGGGGCGATTTATGGTGGAAAAACTCGTCCCGAATTTACGGAGCCATTACGGGGCGAGCGGGCCGTCTGGCGGGCCGGCCTGCCGGGCTGCCGGGCTGGAACTGGCAGAGGCCGGCAGACGCTGCCCGCCGCCGGACGCGGACGCAGTGGGGAGACGGGACGGGCGGACGGAGGAGACGCAGAGACAACCCCGCAGTGCAGTGCAGTGACGAACCGCCGCCGCCGGCCGGTGCCCGGTGGAATGTGCCGCTGATATTGACCGCGCCGTGCTCCGACTGGCGGCGCTGCCGTGACGTGCTGTGGGCTGTACCCCGGCGTGTCCCGCCGTGCTCCGGCCGTGCTCGAGCGCGCTGCGCGGCGTGCACGACCGTGCTGAGTGCGAGAGTGGCGTCTGCGGCGTGGCCTGCCGCCGGGAGGCGATTCCGGCGCGGAAGAGGGCGCCACCGGTGCGACCAACATGGCGGCGCAGCGGCGGAGGAGCCAAGGCCGTCGCCGCCCGGACGACAGAGCGGCGAGTCATCGGCGCCACCTGGCGCTGAGTCGCTGACTCACCGGCGCTGACCGCCGGCTGTTGATCGCTGACCAGTGACCCCGCTGACCCTGATCACCGCTGGGAGCTGATCGATAACCCCGCTGACCGCTGACCGCTGAGCGCTGACCAGTGACGGCGACCCCTGCTGACTCTCTGGCGCTGACCGCTGATCTCTTCTGGCCAACTAGCCCTGCTGATCCTGCTGAGCCCTGACCACTGACCACTGACCACTGGCTGCTGACCGCTGACCGCTGACCACTGACCTGCTGACCACTGGCTGCTGACCACTGACCGCTGACCACTGACCTGCTGACCACTGACCTGCTGACCACTGACTTGCTGACCACTGGCTGCTGACCGTTGACCGCTGACCACTGACCTGCTGACCACTGACCTGCTGGCCACTGACCTGCTGACCACTGACCTGCTGACCACTAACTTCAGTGACCCCTGACCTTTTGCCATCCAATGCTGACCACTGGCGACTGACAATTGTGTCGCCCAGTCCCGTCCGTTTGCTTCTAGGCTGCTGACCTATTTCTTACCATGATCGTCCTCAACTTGCCTCTTGTTTTATAATTTGACGTCACGGTTAAACTTCTGGGTATGTTCGGCTGCACGACTTATAGGTCGGCATCGGGACGAATTCGTCGACATCACCGAATATTCACTTACTTTGTGTTCGGTAACACGGCGAATTGGCGAACGGGCTAATTAATTAGCCCGACGAATTAGTTCAATCGCACAGCGTATGTCCAAACCAGTCGCCGGAAGAACGAATTTCTTCTACAGAGTGAACTATTGTGATTGAGTGAGAAGCTTTCAAAGTTGATTTTGGAAAATAATGAAATAGTTAAAAATAACAATTTATGCAGCTGAGCAGTTTTGTAATCCTAGAAATTTGGATTGTCAAGCATTTATATAGGTCGACGCGAAGTGGCGCAGCTGATGACAAAACGGGTTGTTGTTCCAGAACGTACGGGAATTTGTCATAAAGCAAATTCGTTGTATTCGTCGGAGAGCGTATAAGTCGTGTTGCCGAACTTGCCCTTTGACTGTGTTAACATTTTGGCAATGTTAGTGTTCTGCAACATTTATTGATGTGCCAACATTGATTAACATTTGTATTACTTCACTTTCTTTTCGTTTCGAACATTTATCTTGCATTCAATGCATCGAAATATCTTCCCAGTTTATCATTAATCACAAAAGCTATTAACCCTTAACCAATCGACAACTTAAACAAATGTTTCAAATTCCGAACCGATGACTGTGTCTATAAACTTAATGCACCAGACTGTTTACTATTGATGTGTCTGACCTGTCATTTTGTCGGTTTGCCCTCAGTGATGTCAGGACTCCCAGCCTGGGCGAGACAAGGCAGTGGTACAAGACTCCGGGCCGAAAGTCCCACGGCTCCCCACTACGTCTTGATACTGCCCGGCACCCCGGCTCTCGGCCTGGCCCGGCACCGTCGCGGTCGACGGCAGAAGGCAATGTTTATCGGCATCACATTTCCGTCGGTCTGGACATCCACAGCGCGGCAGACAAATGAACCGAGCGCTAATGGCCGCCGCCCAAGCGCCGGCAACGATAAAAGCCCCAATTGGATACCCCCGCGCAGCCCCACCAGTGACGTCACAGGCACTGAGACATATTCACCGTGTTCCCACCTACTCCTGTTTCGTTGCCCTCCGCCGTCTTCTGTCGCCGTCCGCCACGTTCCTCCGCCGCCAGTCGCTGTCTGCTCCTTCCGTTCGCTGTCTCTCATATTTCACATGGTGCCGCCCCTCACCAAGGGTCGGCTTCTTCGTCCGATGGCCGGTCTCTTCTCGCACTCTCGGGTGATGTGAGCTGCGCTCAGGTGACGGATGTTGTGATGGATCTGCTCCCTCCACGCGTCCTTCTTCACAAGTAGGTGGTGAAGGTATCTTGTTCGCGGTCGGTGCCTCTGTGTCTTCATCCGCGCAGTGGAAGCAATTAGTTAATGGGACTCATGCGTCTTATCATGATCGAGTATGTTCGCCTTTCATCTCTCCGCATTATGGTTGGGAGTGGTTGAGCAGTGTTGGAGACTGGGGTTTTATTCGTGTCCATAGTTGCTGACCGGAAAGCGTTGCTGCATCACATCTTCACCGTAACATGCTCTACATCTACCCTGTAGTTCCGAATTTGTGAACATTGAATCAACAAATTCGGTTCTAGAGAGGTTTGTGTGGAACATTTTTATTCCTCGCCCGAAGAAGGTGATTCTTCATAATCTTCGAAGATCGATGGCGCACAGGGCAGAATGAACGAGCGACATCAATCGTCACTTCTCGGGTCATGTGGGGCTATGAGCTGGTAAATGGGATCACTCTCGACACCACTTCTCAAGCCAGGAGCTGCTAGTTGTCATCGGTTGCACTGTTTGTAGAATGTGCAGTGACTGTTGTATAATTTGTCATGTGATTGATTATTACAGGTAATCCATCGTAATGCTGCCTGGAATGGATGGAGTTGGTGCTGCTGACCGGAAGCTGGACGTAGGTTCGACTCCTCAGCAGACCGCGGCGCCATCAGCCTCCGTCCTCTCCTCACCTGCGGCGAAGGTGCTGGGTGAGGGAAGATGCGAACTCCTGCTGGGAAGATGCGATCTCCTGAAGCTGCCGTCCGCCTCGGCTTCATCAGCTCTGCCCTCCTCAGCACCCAGGTTGTATGTGTTAACGGTGCTCGCTTTTCCCGCTTTGATTTTCAAGATTATCGGTGACGTTTTATGTGTTATTAGGTAAACCACAAATGGTTTTATAATATATTCCGGGATCACCAGGGAGGGGGATGAGCTGGCTGCTGAATACGATTATTTTAAACATCTTTTCCGGCATCTGAATAATGCCGGCTTTTTTATAACCTACGTATATAAAAAAGCAAGTTCTGGAGATAAGGTAGGCTGTTCCGTCTGCCACTACAAAACAGGTCGTGCCTTAATCGTGCTGTATGGATATTATGCACCACCTTCCGAGCCTCATGACTCAGGTCTGCCCCCTCCCTCTCACTCTCCCCTTACCCTCCCCTTCTACGACACATGCCAAAACGGCCTGCCATTAGCCTGTTTTGCCCGGGACGTAACGGCTCTCACGCTACTGCTGATCGGTCCCAGGGCACTCACGCGCTCCCGGCACTCACGCGCTCCCGGCACTCACGCGCAGACCACGCCCCCATTTCACGCACGCGTCGGTCATGCCGACTCTCACGCATGTGTCAACCATGTCATGCAGCATGCGTGAGACATGAGTCATGCCCGTTCTCATGCCGACATGAGGCATGTCTCCAATGCAGTCATGACCATTCCCATGCAGACATTGATCACTAGGCCTCTACGAATGAATCATATACCTCATGCCTTACCAATGCGTGGTTTCATTGATCACCGAGTAGGCACTGCCCCCCACTGCAGGTGTACGTGCTGCAAAATGAACAAAGTGTCGACAGAAAAATACACCACCAGATCATGTATCCAAGCCAGCAGCCACCTGTCGGAAATACAGCGGTGCAATTTGCAACTTTGGACAAATTATATATTGCGAGTTATGATTCCCGGCACCCAGCATTGGTAGCAAATGGAGCGAGCGCATTGGTGATTGCGTGGCCTGGCTGATGAGTTTAAGCATGTCACTCGGTTAAATTACAAAGCGAATGTCATGCAGGATATCATAGCGGACCATGACAAGTATGTTGTGAATGGCATTATGGATCGCTAGATTCCGGTTGCATGCATAATTCAGGGCTGTGGGAGCGGACATACACCATTCGGTCGGGTGGGTCCCCTGGAACCATTTATCTAAATCGGAGGCCTAATATGCCGTCCTTCCCTGTCTATTTGTAGAAAACCTGGTGTGGGCGAAGCCAGGTGACATTAAAAATGGTTTGTCGCTGTTCGTTGATGCATCCTTTGTCGGCTGCCTATTTAAATGCATTGCTTTCAGACCATTGTACAACTCAAATATTTCCTGAAACGTGCTTACAAAATTAGCGCATAATTCTTTAGCGATCAGTATCAATCAAACACAGCCGTACCCCCAAAATAAAAATATAAATAAAATTTGATTAAATAAACAATACAAACTAAAGTGAATATCCATCGAATAACCATTTGACTTTACTCACCATTTCTGCCGTTCTCTTGGCCGCAGTTCGACAGCGTTCGATACATCCTCTTTCCGCTTGGCTGCCTACACACTCCACAGCCCGCATACCTTACGGGCCACGCTCTCCATGTACCGGTGGTGCCTCTGTGATCGGACCGCAGCGTGTTTGTCGTGTAGAACACCGGGCAGACTCCACCGGGCAGACTCTCCGTTTGTCCGTTTGTCCGTTTGTCCGTTTGTCCGTTTGTCCGTTTGTCCGTTTGTCCGTTTGTCCGTTTGTCCGTTTGTCCCGCTGTCATCAAGCTGTCCTGCTGTCCTGGTGTCCTGCTGTCCTGCTGTTCTGTCCGTCCCGCTGTCCCGCTGTCCTGTCCGTCTGTCCGCTTGTGTCTGCCTGTGTCCGCCTGTCCGCCTGTCCGCCTGTCCGCCTGTCCGGCCGCTCACCGACCCGCGCCAATATCGCGCGCGCCGGCCAGCCTCCCAGGGACCTGACGCGCCAGGGACCCAATATAAGATTAATGATGCTCGCCTTTAGTTGGACTGCCAGCCCAGAACGATAAATGATGCACTGATTTCCGATTTTTGTAAGCAGATTAGATCTGCGGAGGTGAAAGGGGTATTTGCACAGGAGCGGCTGATGTTTGTCTGCGGCGGCCGACTGATATTAGGCTGCAATCAGACGGGAGTTCTCGCTCGGACAGCGGCGGAGAGCGGGGCTGAGAGACGCCGAGAGAGGCCGGGCATCGATGGCAGAGGGAGAGAGAGAGAGAGAGGAGGGGAGGCTGACCGGCGCCAGCTGCACTGGGAGAGAGGGAGGGAGGAGCGGTGGGTCAGCTGGGAGAGAGGGACTGATGGCATCTGCCAGGGAGAGGGGTGGGTAGAGGAGCGGAGGAGGAGGCTGCCAGAGATTGGGAGGAGATTGGATGGGTGGGTAAGAGAGAAGGGGAGGACGAGGAGATAGGTGAAGAGATGAGGGAAAGGAGAAAAAGAGAAAAAAGAGAGCGAAAGAGAAATAAAGAGGAGGGGGAGGGAAGAAAGAAAGAAAGAAATAGGAGAGAAATAAAGAGGAGGTGAAGGAGGAGAGGAAAGAGAGAAGACGGGAAAAGGGAATAGGAAGGGAGGGCTTGGAAGAGATGGTACTGAATCCTTACCTGTAAGGAAGGAAGACCGGATGGTTTGGATTGGGAGCAAGGAGAAGCGGGCATCAGCGATTAACTGAGCTAAGCTAAGTTGGTTAACCATGTTTGTATTTGACATACAACGACATCCACACTGCATTTGGTGGCTTTTCAGTCGAGGTGAGATTTGGAGTGATTGTGTTGATGTTGATCCTCAGAAATAGCGAACAATGTAGTTGGAATGGATACGATTTTCACGTCGGTGTATTTGGCCCAAAATTCACAGGTTGTCGGCTAATGAATGGGGAAGTGGCTAGCTGAAACCGTTGTATTTTTAAAGGGAATGTATGACCTTTGGCGATGGAAGAGAACCATGGATAACCGGTGTTTTTTGAACGCGCATGATGTTGAAACATCACTTGCAGTGGTTTTTGCTTCATATAGGAGGAACTGAACTAGGAATGACTTA
>JARFNZ010124154.1:0-11931 GCA_031763405.1 Balanus nubilus
GCTTGTCATGTCCCGCGTTAGCACGCGCCACGCGCCATGGTAGCCACCCAGTTGAGTTGAGTCGGCACTGGTCTCAAACAGGGTAGAGTCGATGGGACTACTCAGATATACAGGGTAGAGGGTAGAGTGGATGGGACTACTCAGAAAGGGAGACTGCTTGACGATCGGACGTACCCATAAGCGACTGACACATAAGCTTCTGACACATAAACAGACACATAAGCTTCTCAAAAACGTTAGGGCCGGGCTGTGGCCGGTCAGGTCGGGCCATGCTGGACGTGGCTGGTTCGGGCCGCTCTTATTTATATTTTGTATTACTGCACAGAAAACTCCCTTCGCGCTTCTCGCTTGCTCGTAATCAACTGTCTAGTGTCTTCATGACCTTGATGCGATAAATAAAAAGCTATGTGTTTTCGTCCTGTGATGCAATGCAGTTTCTGATCAGTCGCGCGCCATGCGGTGCAGTATACCCGTCAAGGCGCTAACGTCTGCGTTTCATCTACAAAACGCTCCACGTGCTCCGTTTATATGTATCATACCGGTCGCTCCCACGCTCCCAGGAGAAACACTGCGGCACAGTCTGTACAGAAGGTTTTGAGAGCGATGCAATTGTGTCGACACAATACGCACCTACCGTATATCTATCGTACAAGGATTAGAATAGGCCCAACAGGGCATTGTGTAATGTTGCGCATTTCTCTTTTGTTCTGGTCTCGATAACTTCATTAACCCTCGTCGTACCGGGGAGGGCGTTTGAACGAACCTCAGATTTTTTGACGATAGCGAAAACAGCGGCGTGCACTGGCGCCGTTTTTAATACACATAATTGGAAATTAATCACGCACATTGAGTGAAAAATCTTATCCCAGGTCATTTAAGGTCAGGTAACCATGCAAGCTCACGTGATCCAGCCTCAGAAAAAAGTTTGTGGTCGTGCCGTCCCACAGCCATAGTTTTTTTCTGATCAGATTTCAAGTTTCAAGATTTTATAAGGATATCACTACCTACTACCTACAATATGTATATCTGATTTGTTTATATCAGTGAATTTTTTAAGGATATCACTACCTAAAATATGTATATCTGATTTGTTTATATCAGTTAATTTTTGTAAGGAGATCACTACCTAAAATATGTATATCTGATTTGTTTATATCAGTGGACTGAGGTATGGTTAAATTTGTGACTTCCCATTATAAGTCAATGGGAAGTATTCAGACGCCTCTTATTCCTAGAATACGCATCACTCACTTCAATCACTCCAATTCTCTCAAGAACATGCTATATCAGGTCATTCTTGGTGACCCAGGTGCATTATTTGTCTAACGATCCCCTGCTAGGTCATCTGAGGTCATCCGAGGTCACAGACAGTTTTTTGCCGGAAACTTTTGCTAGAGTGAAGATAGAATAGTGAAGTGAAAATGGTACCGATGTGTTGTCTCGTCGAAATGCATCGACTCATACGCAACATAATCTACATGGGTCATCATGTAACCTTAACCTGATATCAAATTTTGACATTGACCTTAAAAGGTCACCATACATATGTTTCGATATGCCTTTACGAGATAAGGACGATTGAAAGTCGACCTTGATTAGTTGACAACTGCGTGGTGAAATAACTTTTTTTAACGACATTTTTTACCTTTGACGACCTCTATTATGGTCTGAGGACAATATTGCAAAACGCCTTTCAATTGTTATCGATAGTTATTTTTGGCTACCCCTCCGCTACCATGTTCCAGAAATAATAGGGGGGGGGGGGTTCTGGAGAAATATCCTCATGTGGGAACATTTTGTTTTTGATGGCCACTAGTGACCTCAATATGGACCTAGGCAAAACAACTACCGAAATAGTTTCGAAATAATTTTAACTAGCTTTTGAATGTTTTTTTACCGTTTTCTAAATATTTCCTAGGAGACGAGTAAGAAGGGCGGCGTGGAAACGCCCCTTCCCCCCCCCCCCTTTAGCCCGGCACGGCGAAGGTAACGCCGGGCCCCGGAAACAAATAAGGACTGATCATGCCTGGTTAGAATGTAATATAAACGAAGTTAACTGTTCCGCTCTTTATGGGGTTTTGTGACTGATTTTCTTGACGGGTAATCACTAATTTTTGGACAAACTTTGAAGCGCAGTATCTAAACTTCGCTTGCTCGTATCGAGATGAACATTGACAGACATAGTGATCGTACTGTTGACTACTTTTACACCGTCAGTGTCACATCCTGCCAGTGCCGTGCCTGGCTGCATCCCTCATCATCAAGTGTGCGGCACCTCCTCGTTGATGGAGGCCAAGGAAAAAAACGGATCCAGTGTCTCAGCTCTTCGTCAGGACGTGTTCCACATCTAACACTTTCTGCATGCCTCAGATTGAAGGGAGTTATGATGGGAATCTTATAGGTATGGGGCGCAGATGGAGTGCCTTGGGGGTTCTCATCTCATCCGACCTCGTGGATTTTGGTTCAAGTCGGCAGCTGCATTACCTTAGTACAATGGCTCGTCTGCTGAGTGTCGCTCACGTCTGATTCTCTCATTCGTGTGTTTTATTGAACCTTGGACGGCTGTAAGACTTAAGGAATGTAGCTCCTACAGTTCCCACTGGCGTTAAATCATGATGGTAACAATATAAAAAAATAACCGTTTTCTGCCACATTATGCGGAACATGTAACGTTTTCTTTGGACGCTCATCAACTGAGCAGGACTGCCTTGGAATATCTTATTTTCATCTTAGGTCTTTCCACTTGTTTCGAAGTTTCTAACGTCATCATTTGAGGTTGACCTTACAATATTAACTTGAGCTAAACATGATGCTAATTCAAATTTGCTCTACCTTGAATGAATATTGTCCGGATTTTGGCCAACGAATCTCAACCATACTACTTATAATAATATGAATAGACTATGATGAAGTTATGATAGATGAATTGTGTTTTGCATATATGTACATAACTAACAAATCTTTCAGTACATACAATTTTTCTCGAAAACACTGAAAAACGAACGAATGGCGACATCTCGAAGTTTGTCCAAAAACTCAGTGATCACTCGTCATCTGCGACCTCAGGGTAAGCTGTCGGAACACGCGGAAGCATAGACGAGCATCTGTATGCAAAGAGAGATGAATGATACCATTCTAATGTGATACAAGCAAACGGATCAGTTTTCTTGTGATATTGCGCGCTTTGCAAAAAAAGAACTGGTTTATTCACGACGCAAATTTGCATGTAAACTTACAAACAATGCATGTACAATATATATGCTACATCTCGCTCACAGCTTCCTAAGGTTAACTCGGCTCTCTGTAAAATTATGTTATCCAATATGGTATCGCAGCAGTAAGCAAGTTGCTGTAAAGGCAGGTAAGCCTCGTACGATTAAAATCATTGGTGCATCATCTTATATGCCCTTCCAACTCGGAATGATCCCTATTAAGCATTCTATAAACGTCTTTTTCCGCTATCCTCTTTATTTTGTAAACCTTGTCTTCTTCAACCTCTCATTGCTAGAAAATACTCTTTATCAGGATTATGGGACCATTGTTCTCAGGTCTGTGCTCCGAAAAAGGACTTACCGATTTTTCCAGCTCCATGTAGGTGCCCTGCGATGACGCAAATCCGGTCTTCCTGAGCACCCTGTACGATTCTGGTCGGTAAACTCAATTACACTGACCACTTGGCGGACCTTTGTCCGGTTATGGCGGATGCTGCTTGCTCCATCTGGGAGTTTGGCGCAGTTCACGGATTGTGCAACGGTGTCGGGTGTCTCGCTGTTTCTGATGACAAGATGATGACGACACCAGACGTCCGCTGATGACGGCTGATGACAGCGGATGACGGTATACGACGCTCTGCTACGTGTGACGTCACGGTTGCGGCACGCACTCTGTTTCCATTCGGCCATGGTTGCGACACGGCGAAGCTGCTAGATCAAAAGGCGCCGCCCCTGTCACGTGCACGTGACGACGCGCGGGTCAGATGTCACATGTCCCGGCGGTGAACTGAAACTGTTCTTAAATGAAGCGTTGTGAGAAACGAGCGTTCATCGTGTTGTGAGGATCAACGCCTGATCTACAACAAGATACACAATAACTTTGTGGAATTGCTGAGATCTAAAATACTTGGTTATGCAGAGGAGCATTGCATAAACATAAATAGCAAAGCCAATCAAAGTCGCGGGTTATGACTTGTGTTCCAGTTACCAAGCTGGTGCAAAACGCCTGCGATTTCGTCCAACAACAGATGGATTAGACAGGTACTCCGATAAATAAAATAAATAAAAAAGTAAATAAAAAGTACTCTGATGAGCGGCCTGACCGACCGTACACTTAACGTTTTGGTGACTTATTTCTTTGGAACCACTTGATAGAATGTGCCTGGAAGTTGTTTACTGTAAAGTTCATTATAAGGCGAAAGTTTCGTTACGAACATTATTTACCTCCTAATATTGTAACAGAAAATGACAGCACACTCGAAGCTCGTGTATCATTAACATCGTATTGTGAAATGCATTTTCAGCAATTCGAGTTGCGTTTTCATGAATATGATAGTCTAGCTGCATGTACTCCTTCATTCCATCGATATCCGTGCGACGAAACTGTAGCACTTTTCCAGTTTGCTGTTGGGCTTCAAAGGAAAAACATGACAACATTAGCAGGGCGCACTGCTCCTTAACTTACATAATCCTTAAAAATTCAACATTGTGACAATATACTTTTACATGAACGTTTTTGTGTACGAATCTTTAAGTATAAGCATCCGTTATGTTTTCACAAATAAATAACAAAAATGCCTCTAATAACCACGGCTGCGGTCGAGTCGGACGCTCATGTGTGATATTTCCCAAAGTTGACGGAAGACCTCCCGGGCCCTTGGCGTTAGCTCAGTAGTGACAGAAACGCTAGAATATTTTCCATTCGCGACAGCCAACTTCCGGAGTTGCCATGGCGGTTAACGAGGACCTCCTCGTCGTCACCATGAGCGACTGTCGGTACGCTCTCTGCCTGCGGCCGGCGTCCGTTGCGTGATGGTGGTGTCCATGATGGTCGGAGATCTCACGGACCGGGTGCCAGGATCGCGTGCGTCGCGCGGTCGACCAGATAGCATCCGGGCACGGCGCGTCGCGCGACCTGCTACCGGCGCCAGCCGTCAATTAAGGCCGCCGTACACAGGCGCCGCATTGTGGGCTGCGGCGACCGTGGCGCGGCGGCGACAGTAGCGGTGCGCTGGTGACAGTGGCGGCGCGGTGGAGTCGGTGGGGACAGTGGCGGCGCGGCGGAGGCAGTGGCGCGGCCCTGTGCCCGCCGGCCGATGGCCGGGGGCGATAGAGCAGGCGCTGAAATAGACGCCGCCGGCCGTGCTGGGGAGGCTCTGATGGCCACACGATATGGGTCGGGCGGTACAGCCGAGACGCCGCCGCTGCTGCCGAGCCAAGCCGGGGTGCACCGTCTGTCTGCCGCGACCGTCTCCGTTCCAGCGCCGGCGGCGGCGCCTACGCCGGAGACTGGGGAGCGGAGGCCGGGTGGCGTGGCTGCCGGCTGCTTTCTGTAGTCGGTACAACACGTTGCTAATGATTTAAAAAAATGATGTCCCTGTTAAAAGTCTCATTTTTGTTTTGTGATTACTAAGCTAATGAAAAACATGCCATATAACATCCGAGGGCTCTTTGAAAAAAACTAATCAGATTGACCTATCACCAGTAAAAATGCTGGCCTTGTTAGTCAATAGCCTCATAAATAAAAGTATGGGTAAAGAGTGATCTGGAACGATTGCAATAAAGTTGGCATTGCTTTGGATCGTTTGGGACTACGGATATGTCAAGAAGTTCCAGTGGATAGAGTGGATAAATGGACATTTTTAGGCGTGTGCAAGACGCACGTTCGTAAAGGGAATAGTAAAGCTTGGGAAACGTGTATGAAGTTACGGACAATCGACATGTTACATGCCATTTTCATATGAAATGTGAATGTCAAATGAGACCAAAACTGGAAAATAAGACGCACATGTTTTAATTTGACTATTCGTTTTGCAATTTGAAAAGTAAAGTAATCCTTCTTTTAGTCCCCAAAACGACTCTCCCTGAAAGGGCCGGTGATTGGTCGAGACGACCGCAGTAGCGTAATCTTATCGTTACAACCATGGTATCAACGGCGTCGGTATATGACTGCTTCCACGAAGAGCCCTCCACTTCTCAATTTTAATGAGCCTTTCTCGGCTTCCATAACACGTATTCACAACTAAACACAAAACCCTTAAAAGGAGTGTGTCTACTGTTTTTTATCGCCCAAAGCATTTTTCTACATTAAGTAGCTTTTGTTTTCACGTTTTAATGAAATAAAATTAATAGATAAGCCTCATATAATTGAATTTTCCTTGAATAGTTTCGGCTTATTTCGGTATGGAAGCGGTTTTTACTATGGTGAAGGCAAACAGACGAATAAAGGAGTAATGTCATATGGCGCACGTAAGACATTTTAAGACTGTGGTAACGAACGGAGATTGTAAACAAACCGTCGAAGCAGAAACGATGTTCTGTTTGAAAGCTGCTATCAGCGCTCACGAGCTGTTTTATTGAAATGTGATTGGTTTACATTATCGGTACGTTGGAAAGTTTGCATCGAATTCTAGTGATGGAAGTAGGCTGGGGTAATACCGCTAACTTTTGTGATCCGCACCTACGCTGGGGTAAACGGAATATCTCAGCAATTAGGGTTTTACTGGAGGAATGCAAGTACAATTTAATTCAGAAAAATCTGCCCTACAATTTAATGTCCATAACTCCATTTCGCCAATGTCAGTAGACACACTACCTTTAAACACATACATCTAAAAAACATGTCACTTAGCTGCACGATGTCGTTTGCACGTAGGATTGAAAACGAAGTCGAGAGGAGAATGTTATTTAACTCAAGTGGAAGTCTGGTGAAATTCATTTTTCTTCATTGCGATGTGCTTTACTTACTGTATCTGTGGTGAAGGACATGTAATTTTTTTCACTCCGACTTTCACTTATATCGCTGCCAGTCTGTGGTTAGGGACGTAATAGACGAAGTTGTTCTCGTCAGCAAGTCACGACGGCCTGAATATTCCATACTGCACTGGTATAGACGTCGATGGATGGTTAAGCTGAGTTGTGACTGTATTATTTAAAACACCTTCTTTTAATTTCCCAAACATGAATGAAAATATTGCATTAAAAACGCATACCAACTGCAAATGTCTTGCCGCCTTCCGAGTAACAATTGCCGTCGAACCGTTGATATGTTGCAACTTTGGTTCCAAGTAAATTATTTATTCAACCTGTCCTTGTCAGTCCCATTTTAAAGAAAAGAAGTGGTAATAAAAATACCAATTCGAGGCTGACATACAGCAATGCTTATTGTACACCAATGTACACCAATAATTATTAGATAATATCAACCTTTTGATGTTGCTTACATCTCACAACGTGCAACCGGTCAATTTTACCATAATTTCGGTTCTGGCATTTGTTTTTGCAAAACAGCAATAAGTTATAAGTTGGTAAGATATCCATAATAAAACATATGATATTACAAGAATATTGTATCATTTAAATCGCATGTGACGCCATAAGAGCGGGAGTCTCACATTGAACGGGAATCGTGGCTGTCAAACGTCAAACACGTCAGCATCAATTCGCCGCCGCCCAAGGCCCTCGTGCCGCACGCCGGCGGAAAAAACCGTAGTCGCAGGCGGAAGTAGGCGGCGAAGTGGAGTAAATAGCTAATGGTGATGCACCGGGTGTCCCGAAATTAATTGTCCCTTCCCCGCGTTCATTTAACAACGAAACAAACAATGTTTGGTTCATGCTTTTCACTAATGCATCCTTCCTTTAGTCGGGCACAATTCCTCAGAAGCTCAAACATCCCGGTCACGAAGTTGTCCGGTGACTCTGCTCTGATATTGCACCATACCTTCTTGAGCTTTCTGGCCATAGCCTGCTCCGAGTTGGCTAGCTCCATTTTGTCAAGCTCACCCTGCGTGGTACCCACTTTTTTTTGGGTGGCGACTGAACAGGGATGTTGCCTGGCTACATGTCCTTCTCATAGAACCCTTGGAGGCTGGCGCGGTACCACTCCTGAATCTTGGTCGCTCTGTGAGTCGTGGGCTCTGTCCCGTTGGAGTACTGCTTTTGACATCCTCGGCGGAATTTTACCGTGGTCAGATGTCATTTCTGCTTCTTCCGCTGCATCGCTGACGTCGTGGTCTTCTTCAACACCTCCTCCACGAAGTGCTCTGCCGTTATGGCCTGGCCGCGGTGACGATGTGCAGCTCTGAGACCCCCTGGTAGCTCATCCTAGCTCAGACCATGATATTCAGCGGGTGCCTCACTGTCTCGGTGGCGGGACTTCAGGACTGGTCTTCAGGCATGCTGTGCACACAGGCGCGATTGTTCTGAGGATTTGGTGGGTGCAGTGACACTGCAGTGAAAAAAGAAACACCAGGGGGAATGGGTCTAAACTCTAAATGTCATCCCCCGAAATGTGCTGGTTTATGAGGCCCTTAGCAGTTGCCGGGATAAGTGAAGTGAAGGTTCGTGACTGAGCAGTTTCGTAAAGGTAAAGATAAAATGGGACATTGTTCCTGTAACCCATTTGCATTTACACAAATGTTTGATATCACTGGTCCCTGCTTTATGGTTTAAATGCACAAAGTGAACACTGGGCGTGTTTTCCCACTTCGAAATGGGCATTTTACCCCACATTGCTCGCAGATAACTATTTGCATTTCCTCAAGAAGCACCACTGTTCAATTAAAACAATGTTTTTATCAATCCTCAAGAAGTCAAGAACATCTTATCCATCATCCACAGACCATCATCAAGACCATCTTCAAGGTGGTGGGTCTACTGACATTAACCTTATGGAGTTATGGACACGGGATTTATGAGCACATATTTTTAATTTAGTCATACCTGCATTTCTCCAACATATCCCTAGTTGCTGAGATATTCCGATTCGATGCAAACTTGCCAACGTATTGATAGCGTAAACCAATCACATTTCGACAAAACAGCTCGTGAGCGCTAATAGCAGCATTCAAACAGAACCTCAGTTCTGCTTCGACTGTTTGTTTACAATTCTCGTTCGTCTTCACGGTCATAGAATGACTTACATATGTACGTCATATTCATTACTTTGTCTGTCGTCTGTTTGTGTTCATCATAGTGGAAAACGGCTTTCATTGATATCTATACCGAATTAAGACGAAACAATTTAAGTAAAAATTATATTATGTGTAGGCCTGTGTAAGATTTTTATCTCATTCAAACGTGCAAACTATTGCTACTTATTGTAGGGAAAAGTGCTTTGGGCGATAAAAGACAGTAGACACACTCCCTTTAATCATAACAACACTTCACAGTCCTCCCCACATTAAAAGGGGTGTATTTTTTTTTTTTTTTGGGGGGGGGGGGGCGGGGGGCAAAAGCATGGTTTCAGAGTTTGTTGGGGGATCATGTGTTTCCATCCCCCCTTTCTCTGGACCCGCCACTGGAGGGTAGTACATAGAGGGTTCTTGGATTTGGCTCAAATTACTGTTCCCTTTATTTCTGTGGACCACAAAAATATGAATGGATGAATGCAAAAGTGTTCCAGCAATAACCCGGAAATCACCATTTGTCTGCCCTTGTTCCTCTAGTGTATCCATGTTTCCATACATTTATCGGGGCTCTATATTGTGCACGTTGCATTTGTCATACAAGAAAACAAAATATAAATGACTCATTGATTTTGTCATAATACTGATCGAGTCGTTTTCAGTTTATGTACTAGTTATAAATCTCATTCCCCGTCCTCTCGCCTGCCTTCAGAGGGGTTCTCCACAGTGTCCGTGACTCCCAGCAGCTTAAAGCCGTCGTCTTATGCGCCCCCGTGTCCAATTCCAGCCTTCAGAAGGAGTACCGGGAGCGGCCCAACTACCCGACTCTGCTGCAGCACGGCTTCATCGCGGGCGCGTCCAGCATGCCCGACGGCATGGACGTGTTCATCGCGCGTATACTGGCGCTGCCTGCCGCCGACGCCGTGTAGCGGCGCCCGGCCGGCCAGAACCGAACTGAGCTTGGCGCCCCGCCGCCGGGCGGCGAGTACAAAGAGGCGAGCGGTCCGTGGCGCGCGCCGAGAGAGAGTGTGGGAGTGGGGAGAGAGAAGAAGGGCGGCGGACGGACCGCGGGTCGGGCCCGGTGCCTGAGGGCGGACTGGGCTGGGTGACACCGCAGCGCGCGGCGGTGCAGTCAGGCAGTCAGTCAGTGTGTGTGTGCCACCGGCATCGTGCCGAGTTTGGCCGGCTGAGCGGACTCATCGAGAGCGTACAGTGAAAGACTCTGGTGAGAACCGTGAGCAGTATCCGGTGAGAACCATGAGAGCTCTCCGGTGAGAAGCGAAACGCCAGCACCGTGAATGGAGTAGACATCTGATGACGTCACCGAGCGTTGCGTGGCGCCTGTGGCGCTCCCGATGGCAATAGCGCATTTTACGGAGCCCTGTGTTCCGGCTGGCGAAGCTCGAGTGTCGGTCGTCGCCCAGGGATGGCGCTGTCGTCGCCGGCTCGTGAGTAACCGCGTCGCCGTCCCGCCGTTTTAGTACTAGAGTTTGCCTTGTCGCGGCGAGCGCTGTATGGCCATGTTTTGACTTCGTGGAAGGTTTGATTATATCTTACGTCTAAGGAGGCGGTTTAATTTGTATATTGACATAGGTCGGCGCGATGCCGTTTTCAGTTCGCTGGCTGCAGACATGCTTTCTTGTTTTGAGATTTCGGTGATTTTTCAGCTGGCGTTCGTCATCTTGACTGCTACCCGTGATCAAAGCAGGCTACAAATCCCCACATACCGAATACATTGCACCCGTCGGTTCATACGGAACTGCAACGCATCGCCGGGTCACGCCTGCATGTCCGAGCGCTCCCTCCGTACGGCCGGCGAACGGCGAGGTTTGTGCGTCGTGAATGGTGCTCCGTCCCGCGGCAGGTGTGACGTCAACAGAGCCCAGTGACGTCAGAGGTGCATCTGACGTCACAGTGTTGACAGCAATGTGAGGGGCTCTCCGCGCCGCGCCGCTTGTTGTCCTGTGAGGAGCCTGATGGGGCGGCCACGGACCCGGACCTGATCACCGCTCCCGGCCCTGCCTGACCCCGTGTGTCGTGAACGATATGTACCGTACCGTGCGGTCTGAAGGATACGAGCGGTGTGCCCGGCCCAACTGGAGCGATAAGTGCGTCTGCGAGACACCAATATACCTGTATCAGGATGAGGGTGTGTTTGTTTTGCCGTTGTTTGACATGTGATGGATCTGCGGCATGGCAAAATGGGCAATTGCCTCTCCCAAACGAAATGTCTGCAGACAATATCCGTCAACTTAAATCATCGTATTTGTATTGGCTGTCAGCGTCGATTTCCGCATTGCATCAAAATGAGTAGGGTAAACCCGAGGAGTAACGCCCACCGCCTGGGCAACACCGCCCATGCCAGTATCTGGAAAATGAAAAAGCGAAACAATGTGGCTGCCGTTTATTTGCTATAGTCTGTCAGCGTGTGAGCAATGTGAGTTGACGAGAAATCCAATTTCATGCATTATATGAGGTTGAAAATCTACGACTTATAAGAATTATTGATTATTCCGCATGCATATGTATTCCAGAAATCGGATATGGCGGACGTGTCTCTGGACGTGTAGGTATTGGTGGTATTTCGTGTAAGCATTCAACGACACACAGTGGTTTTATAATGCTCGCGGTTTTAACATCCAAGGGCGGGTCCAGTCTGCTGTGTGTTTTTTTTTGGGGGGGAGGGGGCATTGGCCAACCGGTATGGACCTCACCTACCCGAGGCACGAGAAGCTACCGGAGGGGGGGGGGGGGGGGTGCGGTCGCGAATTTCAACCTTGATTCTTTCCAAAAAACCCCCAAAGCCGGAATGT
>JARFNZ010124165.1:0-11930 GCA_031763405.1 Balanus nubilus
CGGGCCCCCCCCCCCCCCCCCCCCACACACACACACCCATATGTGCATTATTTAACTGGAACTACGGGGCTGTCAATCATCGAGTTGCGCAAAGCACATCCACTGTGGACTACACATAACTCAAGAAGGTTTGTTCAATACAACATTTCATTTGTACCCCACAAAAATAAATTATACGGACATGTTCCATGTTCCATGCATGCAACATTGCATACCTAAATGGGAAACCCACGCGCTAAAATAGCACGTGAATTATACCACACTTTTTGAGTATTCAAGAAACAATGTTGGAAGCTTTCAAAAGGTGTGAGAAAACATCTTTCCGACCTCTGCTTAAGTTCCCCCGCTCTCTGCTAAATGTGTCTAGGACAAAATGACGTCATTTGACGTAAAATAGCATGCATTGGAAAGATCTGTGCACCCTTTGGCTTGGAAATCAATAATTTCCTCTCGTTATTTTTTGTGGAAAATTTCTCGAACCGAAAGGTCCTCAGTATTTTCTATCAAAACACCTCGGTGAGATTATTGAATTTCCCAGCCCCGGGCAGGACTATATTAATCCAGACCCAGGTGGGCCCCTGCGACATCAACATGGCCGGGAGGGAGGAACGAATCTCACGCCGATTCAAGAGATATGATAAAGGTAGTTTTGGACATGGCAACGCGTCCAAAAGCTCAGGCGCCACTGTATTTCATGTATAACTTGATGTCACTTTGGTCGTTTTTAGTGGCGCAGGTCAATAAGGAAGTTACCAGCGACACCACTACTAATTTGACACCAGAGGTCAAATTTGCGAGCTCCTGGAATCCTATTCGGGACTCCAATATCTCAGGAAATATGAGAGCTAAAACAAATTCAAAACAGCAATGTAAAGCTGGGGACAAAGTCAATTGTGAAGGCTACAATACAACGCGTAATCTATGCTTACAATAAGATTGTGCGCTTTCGGCCATTGCCTTACGTTGATATCACTGAACAAATAGATCGAGAACGCTTTATAGAGGCATGGTCTCTCTGAAGCTTTGGGTATAACAGAAGTCGTTGTAAGAAATATAAGCGTGAAGGACAAATTTCAATTCATAGGCCTCGCAAGAAATGCAAAATTAATGTGGAAATGCTTATGGGACAAAACTACACAGCCAATTCAAACTGTTAAGCTAATTATGAGCCTACCTGTATGTTTAGACACAAAAACTTTGAGACGAAAAAAACAGCACTTTGCTATACAATAATTGATTTGTACCGACTCGTGTATTGTACAGAAACAGTCCGCGTGGCTTTTACATTCATTTAGAATATCGCTGAATTGAATTGTTTTAAGGCGCCAGCGAATTCATCCCAACGAAAGAAACGGGCCGATAAGTATTCTTGTGGAAGGGAAACTATCAACACCTAAGTAATACCATCAAAATGACCATGCAAAAATCCTCGCTTATGCTTACGTAAGAAATTACGATATTCTGCATCAATAAAACGCTTCGAAAGATTACGATCTTTGTGCAACTTCTCCCATTCTCTCGACTCCTATATTGAATCTTCAGATCACCGATAGATATAAAACTTAAATGACACAAAGTCACGCAGCGAACTGTGTAGCACGAGCAATTACTCCAACTCATCAGGAACATCCAAATAAGTACTCGTTCAAAGACCATGGATCCGCTGGATACTGCCGTCTGTCGCCGATCCAGCAACTCTCTGTTCCGTATGACTCCGAGTGGCCACGTGCGACACTGTGGGGGACGTTTCCCCACTTCCGGCGGTGTACGACCCCAGCGACAGCGTGTATGCATCGGGCGGAGTTTTTAGCGTTGACCGTTGTTGGAGGGGACGATAGTGGGCCGTGCTCTAGCCAGGTGGTGTTCTGATAACAACTGAGAGGGGAAGCACGCTTCAGATCAGTAGAGGTGCCGCCGCGCGGCAGTTGAGTGTCTGTGGGTGGGGGTGGTGGTGGGGGGGAGGCTAGGGTTTGATGTTATAGGTTTGATTGCCGTCTGCAGCTGAGCGGTACGGGGGGGGGGGCAGAATAAAAATATGCACAAGATTAGACTTGTTTATTAATTTGGGATCCAAATCGATGGGTATGTAAAGATACTAAGTGCTATTCCCATTGAGAGTGGTCCCAGATAAGTACTTTTCACATAAATCGATGATAATGGTTCGCCCGATAAACAATTTCCCTCGTAGGAATGTTACAAAGCGTCCCCCCTCCTAGAAATGTCACGGAAATAGTAATTGCTGCTCTCGCACGGTGACGAGCAAGAAACTTATGACAAAAAATTATCACAGATATTCAAGAACTCTACCAACTCCTTACTGAACGAGCTTGCGAAGTTTGCGTATTTTTACAGTCCCAGTCGCTCCTGCCAGTTCGGCTGTGTCCAGGTTTCGCGAGCCAGTCTCTTCCCAAGAAGAGTGCCACGTCGCCATTGCAAATATTGCTAATCAAGAGGGCAAACTAGCTGAAAGATAACGTCTATTGCAGTCTCGCACCGCCGCCACAAAGAAGCAGATAACGAGTGTTTGCTGCCCACTGTGTGCGCAGACAACACTCTAACACACTCACACTCACCGACTCTCCCACAGCGCAAGATAAAGGAAAAACGGGTTGGATTTGAAATGGCGTCCCCTTTAATAATGCTGGCTGTTTGTCTCACAGACGTAAGAACAGAGGAGTAGTGGGGGCATGGCGCCCTCACTTTTTTGACAAATGTTAGATTAAAATATTTCCTTTTGCTTACTGAAGAAAATTTAACACCGTTACAGTTTCGCAAAGACGAGAAGAGCTAAAAACTGCAAATAAATCCTGCTCGAGTGTATAAAGTTTCACTCAAGACGAGATCAAAATTTCACTGACACACTAACTTTTCGTGCCGTTCCCACGTCCCTTGTTTGGTCAATGAAGCGTTCTGACAAAGTTCGGTCATCTTTCAAGAATTAGCGGGCCTAAACACGATTAATTCCATGTAGCGCTCTAAACGGTTCATTGGCTTATTTTCATATAACACAGTCATAATTGGTTCTACATGCATTTCAGCACGACTTTCAGAATGCAAAATTTCAAGACGCATTCTCCCTTCCTCACCTCGACGCAAGTCGTGCGAACGCGACGAAAAAAAAAGCAAGCGACGTCGCTGATGACCATCCCATCCGTTTTTAGACTGCTCAGCGATGCCGACAAGCGTCCATTCATCGAAGAGGCTGAGAAGCTGCGGCGACAGCACAAGAAGGACCACCCCGACTACAAGTACCAGCCGAGACGGAGGAAGGCGCTCAAGGGACCTGCGTGCGCCGCCAGCCAACAGGGAAACACAGTCGTCTTCAATACAAGGTGAACAGCGGTGCCCAGGAACGCTGCGAAGTTGATTACCGGAAGTGTGAACTGTTTGAGTTGTTGATTTATTTTGTTATTGTGTTACTTACAGTATAATGTTACTGTGTTGATTTATTTTAAGTCGAGATGCATAATTGTATTTCTTCATATTGTTTCATCGGAAGTCATTATTAGCAAAATAAGAAGTAAAAAATCAACGACGTAAATTACATTCGTTTTTTCATTGCATCCTTACAGTTGCTCCAGTCAGTATGTAATGCATTGGCGAAAGTTGTCCGTTCCTTTTAAGTTACATACATATGTGTATGTAATATGCCCTTCTAACATGCGCCTCGTTTAGCGTTCTGAGGAGCACGAGGGCATCGGCCCTCGGTGCATGGTATACGCTGCCAATTAAAGGACATTAAACTTTGCCTGGTCTGGCTCAACCAGAATCATACATACCTAACAATAATGTTGCTCTCATTAGAGCAGCGTTATTGTTGTTGTTTTCATTATTTTTACACCATTAGAGATAAAATGTAAATTGTATGTACCAATCTCTTGAACCATCCTCTGGTTCTATGAGAAAACAGAAAAGAGCTTAACTCTTTTTAATGAGTTTTCTGAATAACGTTATCTAAATGCAATAAACTTTCCCTGTGAATAGCACATAGACTAATTTTCGTCTTATTTCCAGTCGCCAGCACATGGACGAGGCAGCGGAGGCGGCCCGACTCGCGGTCTCACAGGGTCAAGGTCAAGGTCACGGCCCGCCCACCCCTCCGACCACGCCCCAGGCGGACCTGCTGAGGGACACCAAACAGACGATGGGTAGGTGCTCAAGTTTTAGATTGTCGATGAGACATGCCGGTAATATTTTACTCAAAGTCTGACACCTGCTTCATGCGCTTTTTACAATTCTGCGCAACTTTGATGTGATGATCTCAAATCTGATACCCATTTGTGGGGCGAAAATAAAGTAAGCATCACATTCACAGCTTTCCCTTAAAGTGAAGCAAATATAGACGACAGCAATTTGTTCAGGAAATATTTCGTAATAGTTCTACTTTGACATTACACCGCATTTATCACTATGGTATATTTATCATGTGTCTAAGTAACACTATACCCTAACACCCACCGCGTGTGTATGCACAGCACCCTTTGATCAATGCTAAACGCTAGGTATACCTCCTTTCCACTCACCTTTCTCCTCCATCTGCAGGTTTCCTTCAGGGCGGTGCCAGCAGTATCAGCTGCTACGCCCCGCGGCCCGGCCCGGCCGGCCTGACGCGGGGTCAATGCACCGTCGTCTCCAGCCAATCAGCGTGCGCTTCGGCGGTTGGTCGACCCGCAATGCCCCAGGCGTCGCTCGAGGACGCGGTCAAGGTCAACTGGGCCAAGGATGACTCCTATCGCGGCCACCAGGCGGCCACAGCCAGTGCCGGTGAGTTTGGAGGTGTTGTGCGGGCCGAGGTCAGGGTTAGGATCAATGGCGGATCCACAAGGCTTACGTGACATGGCTACAAAATCAAAGCTAACTTATTAACAGTTACATGTTGATCTGCCGATGTTGAGGATGTTAAATTGAGGTAAAGGCCACGATGACAACAAGTATTTTGTTGTTCTTGCTTGATGGGTTGCCACATTTATGCAAGTTATGTTTTTGTCATGCAGTACAATGTGTGATAATCATATGTAGTTTCATTTCTGAAAGGATCTGAACAAGCCCCAATCGTTATGGTCTTACGACGTCTGTGAAAATAATTGTATTGAACAGGGTGCATGTCTTCAATATATCCCTTTAAATGACCTTTCAATATGTTTACCTGATCGTGACGGATTGCTGCATCTGTTGCAGCCGGCACCAGTGGAGTCGGCGCCGGCACCTCCCAGCTGCCGCAGCTGCCACAGCCGATGGCCTGTGACGCCTTCTACACCCAGACCGGCTTCAAACCAGACGACGAGCGGCTCTATCGGGGCCACGAGGACCGCGTCTACCGCGGCCAGCCGTTCGGCAGTCAGCTGATTCCGCCGTCAGCTGGCTACTCAGCTGAAAACATGGCCTACTATCAGAACCTGTACCAGTACCCCGCCCAGCGGCCGTACGATGCCAATGATCCCTGGACTTTCATGTGATGACGCCATTGGTGTGGCTTCGACCAATAGCGAAGCGGTGAAACGCGAAAAATGACGTCAGAAAGACGTCCCCAGCTAATAGCGGAGTGGTGAAAGCGTCAATGACGTCATAGAACATTTATCGCATGCTGCCGAAAAGCCGATCGGTGGAGGTGGTCATATTGAAACAACGATACGAAAAATGTGAGTTTTTGAATGGACTATAATGCCTATTGCTAGTGTCTGTAACAAAACGTGTTACCATATTTATGGCGAATCAGAGACAATCAGTCATCTTGACGTCGTAGTGCTTCCAACAAGAACAATTGAGCGCTACGAACTCTGACCGCTAGTAAAAACGACAAAGCTTTTCACGTGAACAGCTGGTTTAGTGATATGGTGGTGCTTAGGTTGACGTGAGGCAAACGCCGGCGCTATGTGCCAAATTGTTCGGCAACTGCGCGTGCAAAATGGTTTGTTTGTAATGAGCCAGATCTAAGGTGATGAGTGGAATGTAGCACTCGAGAAATGGTACGTGTTGTTCGTTATGTGCTGGGTTAGTTGAACCCTGAACCCTGAACCCGGTTAGTTGAACCCTGCTAGCAGTGGTTTGAGTCAGCGGCTTAGTCTGATCACAGGTAGTACATTTCACTCATGTATTTCCGCATGGCTTCAGCAGTTAAACATGCGAGCTTTCCTCAATCTTCGGTCCAACTCCAAACAAAGCGTGCCTGCGTCAAATATGGAGTATTACCTGAATATATCTGTGTCATACGTTAATACCGCTATGTTGCCAACTATTTATGTCCAAATCAGTGTAATATAGGGAAAACGATATGGAGTTTTACGCTACGTAAACTATTAACAAGGTTTTAGATATGATGACCCGAAACAGTTCAATATTATATTTGGAAGCTAAGTGTCCGTATACGTTCTTTACCCAACACGTGTTAAGCACGGCTTTTTTATCCAATGTTTTGGTACGTTCAATTGTGATTATTAAATCATGTTTCCATTGCTCTTAAAAATGTGCCAACAGTTTACTTTTATGACGATCAACATCGGTTTCCCATCCCCATTGAATACAGTCGTAGTAAGCATTGTACTACAGTAGTACATAGAACAACGCGTCTGAAGAGGTGTAAACGAAAACAAAGCGTATACATCTAACTGTCAACATAAATGGATCACATTTTCGCAGTAGAGACGCTTCTCTATCTAGTGGCATCGCTCGTTGTTTTTGTAACTTGATATGTTGATCGAAGTATGTTCTGCGTTGTGTGTGAGTATTGTTAAGCTAATAAACACCTGAAAGAATTTAGTTCAGGAAAATATATGATTGGCCTGTTCCTCTTTGGAGAATATAATTTAAGAATTATGAAATGAACAAGGCAAGAGACCTAATGCCGTTTGTTTTGTCAAATCAGTGGAGCGCATCCCAAGTTATTAGAATAACCAGGTTCTTGCATTTTCATCCATCATGTTCAATACACAACATAGATTCAACACAACGGTCATAATTAGGCAGTATTTTCGATTCATAAACATAAATTTATCTCGAAATCACAAAATGCATCAAATACCATAATTTTAGGCGGTATTTACACATAAGCGATATAAATTATTATATCGTTAAATCCAGTAAAACATTAAATCAAGCACAAACTAAGAGAGCAGAAATCCCAACCTGATGTTGGCCAAAGCCGCAATGGAGCGGTTCCTTCAACGTTTCATAATGACGGAATGACGTGGCCGTCAAATACTGCCGTCAACCAAAGATAAGAATGACGCATGTGATCAGGACGGTTATTTGATCTGCCGCCCCTCTCTGTCCCTTCCCCGAGGGGATGACCCATCTGCAATGAGCCATCACCGGCCGCTGCCACTAATTTGACGACAGATGGTGTTCGGCGGCGCATTGGTCGATCTCGACCCAGTGACGTCATGCAGGGAACAAGGACAGCGGCGGGCGGAGTAAGTTCAATATCAGCGTGTTAAGTTAATGGTCGAAAATGAAGTTTAAAATATCTTGGATTCTGGTGAGAAAAGTCACCAGGCGAAGTCAACAGACCTCAAATGCCAGGGCCTTTTGGTGGCAAAAGGAGTGAAAATTTGGTCATTTTTCCAGCATCTGCTGTGCATGCGTCGTGGCCTGTGCACTATAGCATGCATGTGGTCTTAAAATGTTGATTTTTCCGTGCTTTTGACAGTTTTGCATGTCAGACAAGTCTTGTATGTTACACGCTCACCTTTGAATGGGGTAGGTATATGCATTTGATGGTGTTGTATTTGACGCATTCTTACTTGAATAAGTCATGGATTTCTTTTGTTTGTCAGATATGGCGTAGATCCGTAAAATAGATCCTGGGATCCTGTTGCTTTAATGCAGATCCCAAAACCACTCGAATCTCACAAATCCGGGTATTGGGAGCAATCCCTGGATTATGTGCCCAAAATACATTGGAATCCAAGGCATTGACGATTGTTTTTAACTGGAGTCCACTGGGATCTCAGATCCGCTTCCCATATTGTGACGATCAATTGAATTAATTTTGAACGTCCTTAATGTTTCTAACAATACCATCGACAACATTTAATACATATGGCCTTTTGTAATGTGACAGGTAGAATAAGTATTAGTTAATAAATTGTATCCAATTTTTCCGAACATTCCTTTGCTGTTATGGCTCCTGTGGGATTTACGAACCGTTTTTTGCGTACTATGATGGGCATGACAGTACTGGGGCAAAAGCAAAATACTGAGCTACATAAAAGATAACACCCATTATGGCAGCCCTGGAGTCCTCACTGGCGTTACTAGCCTGGCTCTCTGCTTGTGGATACTTTGGGGCTGACTGCTAGTAACCCTAACCCCTCCCTTGTTATCATGTACACCAACAAACTAACAACGCACGCAATTTTAGAGGTAGTATTGATGTGATGTCCTGGGGAGTAGTTGGGGCAGTCACTCGCTGTTTTCAGCAGTGACTACTGTCAGTCTTCTCTTATTGCTTTCACAACGTAATACCTAACCTGCCTCTCTGCCTACATCTGCTTTTTTAAGTTTATTTCCGTTTCTTAGCAGGGAGTGCTGCAACATTTTTCCTTTTGTCCTCTGGTATTAACGTAATTAGGTGTTTTGCGTCGTTGGGATCGAGGATGGGGACACTCCTGGTCACCTATTCATGTGTGGCGGCGTATACAAATTGTAATTTAACTTTGGGAGCCATCAGAACCCGAGATCAACAGTGCCAACAGATACCCTCAATCAGACATGTGCCTGGATCCCAGACGCCTTAACCTTTGAATTCATATTATAACTAAAATAACGGTGATGCAGCGCTTATTTGTGTTGTAACGTGTTGCTTCTGTGTCCCCTTTTGTCTGAAACTGTTTTGCTTATTTTGATATCAAAACACTGAGAAAAAGGCCAAAGATCCTACCTGGATCCCTGGACCCTGTATCCAGGATCCATAAGGATCTTTGGCCATTTTCACGGTGTTCTGATCCAATGATCAAAGAAAAAACTTACGTATGCAGAAGTATGTAAGGAGCAATTAGATACAATGCTTAAAAGTGCTTTAACGCATCACTTTTTGCCGCAATCCGCGTTCAAAGGCAAAAACGCCCGGGGGCAAGGAACATGTCTGTCCTCAATGCTTGCCATGGGATCCGGTGGTATCTAAGATCTGCTACGAAGACCCATTTATATATCTACTGGGATTTTAAGACTAGCACTGCCTTACTTTTTTCGTGGGATCCCGCTGTGTATCGGATCCATCACTGGATGTTGAAGAGAGGATGTTGACACTGTGACTTGTGAGTCCGTGACTTGAACTCACGCATATCTGCTTGTAGACATCGTGCTAACACTGCAAAATGGTCGCATGGTCAACACAAATGATATGAGCACAGCACAAACCGCATCATTAAGCCCACTCTTGGTTTTGCTCATTGCAGTTGAGGTCATGCAGGGTTACTTGTTGTCTTTCCAGAGTCAGCTCTCTGGTAATGGAGGAATTCGAGTCTCATTTGATCCCAAGGGGACCTTTTTGTTACTTTCACAAATATATCAGACACTCACTCTCTTCAGCATACTTATCACTCTTAGCTTTCTCACATGAATATCACTCCCCTACGTCTCATAAATAATGATAAAATATATACGTTAGGTGCAGAGATATGCATTGATCATCCAAAGTCGTAAGGTTCAGGTTAAATTTGGAACTTCAGTCCTTGAGATGGATGCGACCATGACATGGTATAATTCACAAAATAATATCATCGACTGGGATTTTCCATTTTCCACATGAAAAACATGGTAACAAATGTTGTCATCATTTGGACAGGTTGTCGCAGTAAAGCTCGCATAAGTAGCTTGCAATCAAGAGATAAGTAAAAGGGTATGGTGTTTCTTCCATGTTCTGAATGTATGTCATAGTATACAAGAAATAAGGTTATGGAGCCCTAAATGTTTACTGTAGTATACACATTGAACAAGAAATATGATTATTCATTTTTTTCATGCCAAGGAAAATATAAATTCCATTACACTAAAGCAGTTTTTCAGATCACCGTTTAAAATAAATAATTTTAGTCGACAGCACCAACATTGCCACATTCCAAACAAAATTGTCCTCCAGTGTCCTAATGTACACTTAAATATACAACCAAATTCCTCTCACTTTTTGGAAAATTGGACAAACATTGAGACCCTTACCAATATGCATTGTTCAACCTTACTTCCATGGCAGCTATAAACTACAGTATACGCGCCCATAAACATGTGTTTTACTACGCATTATCCCAAAATTGTAGGAGATTTGGTTAAGGATACTGCACTTGAGGACAGGCTTCAAAAACATAGAGGACATTGAATCTGGAATTCACTTTGATGCAAATGTATCATCTTCGACGTCTATAGTTAACATTTAATCAATATACACTTGAAATAGCTTTTTAGCATTTTTTTTATACAAATATAGCAATGCAAGGGATTCAAAGTCATGAACCTATACTATTGTGCGCCAGCGGATCAACGATGCATTGTTTACGCAACATGGTATACCAGTTGCGTAAACAATGCATCATGGTATACCTCCATACCCAGTTGGAGGCGCAAAAAAGGTGCGTGGAAATGTGTTGCGTTGCAGAACAGCTCTTTTCTTGTCGCCCTGCGAAAATATACAAGGGTCTTCGAGCATCAGGAGGTAGTATAGTGATATTCTAACAAACATGCGCAGCATCAGTTTCATAGACAAAACAAAGGCAACCAAAGCGGGCGCCAGGCCCGGAACTAAAGAGAATTCCAACCTCCCTCAAGTTGTAAAGCTACTTCACTCAAACTTCTGTGCTCCCAAAGGCTGATCAGAGATGAGGAGACAGTTTTGGGCCCAAACGCAAGAAGAAATGCCTACTTATGATCAGGCAACTTCAGTCTTGTTCCATCACAAATCAAGGGTCATTCACTTGCTTCATTCAAATAAACTTTTCGTGGTGAACGTTGGTAATATGTTTTCTAAGCCCTATGTTAATGGTTTTCTATTTGTTTTCTAAGCCCAGGAAGTGTGTCAATTTCAGCTATTTTAGGGGATATGGCCACGATATCCCCTTTGGATAGGCAGGCAGTCACATTGTCCCGCGCCTATGTGAATTATTGTATAACGCTTTTATTTTCAGAACACTTCAATGCCTGGAACATTCATAGGGTGAAAGCTAACTTTGTTGACCTCGGAGTCACCGATGACGTCGCAGGTCAGGTCAAAGACAACAAGTTGGGCATTTCATGGAGGCCCCAGCTGATGGCTTTCTCGTGCAAAAACAGCGATATTAAAAGCATAAGCAGCCCATGCATGAGTATAATTCGAGTATCTGGCACTTCTAAGTACCATTCTAAGCTTCCGATGACCTTAGGTCAGGTTAGCTCATCCGAGGTCCAGGGTTAAACTGCTTATTTCGGTCATTAGGCGTTATAATATTGTTTCTTGCGCAATTTTTATGTCTGGAAAGCGACAAAGCAACCTTAGAACAGCGTTGATTACATGGAGCTCGGAGTAAAATAAGAAATATAAATTGGAAGCGTGTTGAAATGACATAAGTCACCTTTTTTGGCTTTTTAATGTTTTTTACGCAATTATTTTTGAAGATGTTTACTTCAAATCTGGTAGGTTCACATATATATCGAACAGGTCTCTAGCAAAAACACCTATTTCGGTTTTGTATTTGATTTTTTATATGGCAAAAACTTGATGATGATGATGATGATGATGATGCTCGCAATTTCGAGAGAGACATTAGTATTACACACATGCGGGAGTGGGGGAAAAATAGACTCCCAATAAGCCGCGGATTAAGCACGATATACAAGGGGGTATCTTCTCCAAAGAAGTTGAGGGGGTTGAGGTTGGGAAAGTCGCTCAAAGTACCATCAAAATCCTGAAGGACACGAACTTCTCCCCAGATTTGATCCACTTTCTCGCAAAAGTTGGGTGGGGG
>JARFNZ010124176.1:0-11929 GCA_031763405.1 Balanus nubilus
TGCATTATCACATATGCTCAAATACCGCATAAATACCACCGGTACTGAAAATATACCGGCATGCCGGTATGCCGGTATTGAAATATTGCACCTCTAATAGAAACGTGCACGGTGCAAAGGCCAAAGGGCATCAATGTGTTCGCCTCAAGGCACAGGGACTGATATGCACATGATCTTTTCGGCACAGCACGTGCCCTTGATCAGAGGTCAAATTTTAAAAATGACCTTGCAAGATCGTTATGTACAGGGTGTTCATTAATTAATGAAAAAAGTACAAATATCACGTGCGAATTAAAAGTCAAGTGAACATGTTTTTACCTCATACCCTTTAAGCACATACTTGGTCATTTTGTTATCCATAGTTAGTTTGAGCCCAACCTCTTTCATACACTAGTGAATGGCTCCGCTTTCGAGGTGTCCGATTCGGCCGCTTTGGCACTGGGTTGGCGTCGTCGACGGCAGGTGCCCTCTGGTGCACGCTGGTTCCGGGAATCGGTAAACATCGAGTCATGCCTGGTGATGTCCCTAACGGCCATGTGACTATCTGTAAAGATTATGGCAACCATGAGCGCTGCTGGTTTGAGAGCGACGGCAGCCACTCCCTGTCACTTCTCTGGAGTTATGATGAACTTCCTCTAAGGGGATCGGCGATCGAAACATCTCCCGCTGAAATGCTCATCACTAGCCCGCGAACGGCCTTGATCTGCTCTTCCTGGACTTTCTCTTAAAAGGATGGGAACTTCGAAGTGTCCAGGCAAGTCCAGCATGAACATTTCGGGGCTGCACGCGGGCCAGTGATGGGCGATTTTGCGGGAGATGTTTCGATCCGATCTTTCCGATTGAGGGAGGCCCATCACGGCTTCGGCCGCGTGACAGGGAGCGCCGTCCTCCTGAAACCAGTGGTGTCTTCTGGTTGCTACGTTCCTCACAGATGATCGCATGACTGTTTGGAGCACCTTTGTTATGGTTCGGTGTTTGCTGGTCCCTGGACCCGGTGTGCACCAAGAGGCACCTGCCGTCGATGATGCCAGCCTAATGCAAAGGGACCGATTCGGACCCTTCGGAACCGCAGCAATGCACTCGATCGAGTATGGCTCGTTTATCCCCCTCCTCCGTGGGCGACATCATATAGTTCCTTCACCACGTGACCTCGACAAGATACTTTATTTTTCGTCACCTTCCATGACCCAATCGCGCATGGCCAGGTTACAACGTGTTATACTGCGCTACTAATACACCGCTTCTCCTGAACAGCACCCTCGACCTAGTCATAAAGCCAGTCACGTGGCTAGACCTAATTGACTAAATTGCGGCGGCAGTTGCGCTGTCGACTTATTGCAATCCCCCGGCAAACTCGGAGGACTGCCACAATGGCGTCACCGCTTTCACCAAGCCGCCGCAGGTGGCAGGCGCTTTTCCGATAACCTGTTGACATTAAAACATCGGTTGTTCTTTTTCTCTGTTTGTTCAACCGCCACTACTACAAACTGACAACTATTGTTCTCTAAGTGAGGTAATTACCCGTTTCGAGAGCGTTTGGTGCAACCTTGAGTATGTAATACAGTTGTTGGTAGAAAATTTGGCGTGTGTGGCTGGAGCACTCTGAAACGTCAGCGAACCTAAAGGAGTAGGTGTTTGGTGTGTGTGAGTGGTGTTTGGTGAGTGTGAACTGGGAAGATCCGGGGTTAATCGTTGATAAACGTCACACTAGGCAAAGGATGATAAAGTTTCACTTTATTTGAAAAGCGTCATTCCATTAGAGTTTTTCTAACTAAAAACAATCCACGGTGGATATCTGGCATCGCACTCAGTCGTATATGGTCGAGGGGAAATCCTCGACATAGGAGTAAACCCCAGTGGTTTGCAACATGGGTAAAAGGCGGTCAAACGACTTATCTAAGATTGGGTGCATCTCTATTGCATTGAAGATGTAGCTACCCAACAAATATTTCGTCAAAAGGAAACTACCATGTAAAGGGAATAAGAAGTCACGGGATTGACATTCAAAAAAGGTTTACGCTATTCACACTATGTTTGGTACACCTCATACGTCAAAGGACCTAACAGTTGTCAGGTCAAAAACAAACAGCTCAGCTCTCGCAAATCCTCTTTGCCAAGCCCACACTGTAACTGCTGCTTTCGTAAGCAGATTTATCAGCGACAAACGCTTAGCTGGAAGCTTATTGCATTCGTTTCTCAGAAAGTCGGACACAGAAAACAGTGACAACACCACACGTGGTGACTCCCGGAGCAAATGACGTCACAAAACCAAAGGGCTTTGCACGAAACCCACTCTAACGCGCTAATGACACCACAAATCATCTGCCAAAACGCGGGCTCCACACCAAGACTATAATATATCCCCGACGGCTTTGCGTCCACTCGCGGCGTCCCTCGGGCCGTGGTGACGTTATTATGACGTCACTGGGACATCAGCGGCTGTGTGAAGGTGACGGGCCGGTAGAAGTGGTCCTGGTTGCCCCAGCCGCGTGGCGCGGTGTTGTAGTTGGTCCAGGACTGTCGGTTCCGCTGGCGTTCTGCCAAAACAGCTGCTCTTGCTGCCGCTTCTGGGAAGATAGGCACAATCACTGGAGGAGAAAATCCAGGGATAACACGGAAAAGAAACGAGACAAATTATCGTGTGCGCGCAGAATCCAGTTCCAGTCACAGCTGGTCATGCTTGAGATATTAGTAAATACGGTCAAACGCAAAACTTGAGGCAGATTCCTCCGTGGTATACGGGAAAAATCTTATGAGCGGTCCAACCCGGCCCGACCCTACCCATCTGACGCATTTGAGAAACTCATTTTTGCAACCGCACGTCCGATTGACAGGCGTCTTCTTTGCTGAGTGGCCCCTTTCCCCACCCTGTATGGGACCAGTGCCGACTCACGTTGGTGTTCACCACTGCACGTGGCACGTGCCGCGTGGGGAATGTCGGAAGTAGTTTCTTTTAAAAAAAACTCCGCAACGACTAGACCGATTATGTTAAAATTTGGTGTGTGGTTAGGGACCCATTAGCTACGAACTGTACTCAAGTCAGGAATCGGTTGCATCCGCACTAGCACACATATTTTCCATTTCTCGGGAACGGCTGAGCCGATTGTGTCCAATTCGATGCGCCGTTAAGGACCTAACACCTGTAACCTTTGCACAAGTCAGGGGCGGGGTGCCTCTGCATATGCGCACGTGCACAGCCCTATTTTAGTACGCGCGTGCAAACGTGTGTACCACTATTTTGTTCGTATACCAACCGCACACAAACCCACCATGATAAAATATATATTCTTTGCGCTCGCACGTTCATCGTTAACGGTGGCGATTCTCCACCAAAATATCCTCATCACCCTCGAGTTAAGTTCGTCACAGTGCATCCGTTAAATCAATAACATCCTCTTGTTAATCCGTAATTGATTTCACCCTCACTTATGAAGTACAACCATTGCGATTTGAAGACCAGAAGGAAACAATCACCACCAACCTCCACGCATGTTAATTCGCCACCAGCATAAGAGTTTTATTATTTCAGTTACCATTCGGAGCTCCTCCAATAAAAGTCAAATATTTGACCAGTGTGGCGCCTTCATAGCCCGAATATTGTTTCTGATAGTAAGCGAATAGAGAGATGCAGTGTTTAACACGGCTGGCTAAATGAGCTGATTGAGTTGAAGTGATTATTGATTTAAGTGTGATATAAGTGCGATGGTTGGGTTTAACTGAGAGCAGTAAGTTTAAGCAATTTCACTGTAATGCATAACGGTGTTAAATTGCGTGCAAATACGATGTATTCTTAGAGCACTCTTTAAAAGCCTCCATAGGCAATATCAGCTAGGTAAGTTCAACATTTGTCATGCGCCGCCGAGGCGTAGGAATTGATGATGATGCACCTTTTCGGACACACTTTGGGCTAAGTATTTCTTTTTCTTTCTGAACTAAATGTTAGGCGGCAAATGATTCACCAAGGCGAGAATTCACCAAATCTGCAAATAAATGTAAATTATGGAGGCTAAGCTTTCCACAAGCTAAGATCAAAATTGCATTCCCCTCCCTTCAACACACATTTTTCGTGACGTCATACGCCAATGATGTGCTGCGACTCAAAAACATGTAACCAGGAGGCAGAGCCATGACAAGAACCTAAGAAGTTTTGAGGAACGCCAACCCCCAGCTTAACCCACCGCCGTGCTGGGGGGCTGTTAAGACCCCCCCCCAAAAAGGTTTGTTTACACCTGTTTGGGCATCAACTACGCACATTGTGTAAAAGTTTGAACGCCAGGTCATCTAAGGTCAGGTCACCAGGTCACGTTACGTGACCCAACCTCAAAAAGGTTTGAAGTTGTGCCACAACTACAGTTTTTGAATGAGCAGTTTCAAACTTTTAATATTACATAAGAATACTATTACCTAAAATTTGTGCATCTCTGATTTTCGATATCTGTGACCTGAGGTCAGGTCAAATTCGTGACCCCCCATTATAAGTAAATGGGGAAAATTAAGATCCCTCCAATTCAGAGGATACCCATCAGATCACTCCAATTATTTTAGAATCATGTTTTCTTAGGCCAGTATTGATAACCAAAGTACTAATTTTGACAAGTGACCTCTGTAAAAGTCGTCTGAGGTCACCCGAGGTCACTTACAGTTTTTTGCCAATCACTGTTGATAGAGAAGAGCTAGAAGCATGTGGAAGGTACCAATGTGTTCGTATACACATATGCAGCATGACCCAGCATGATCTACTTAGGTCGCCACGTGACCTTGACCTGAGATCAAAATTTTAGATTAACCTCCAGAGGTCACCATGTATATGTTTCGATGCGCCTTTATGAGAGAAACACGATGGTGTCAAAATAAACGTTGTATCATAAATGGATGAAAAGTTATCCGCGAAAAACTTTTCCCAATAAAACAACCATTTTGACCTTTGATGACCTCTGGAGCCTAAACTATTGACCTGAGGTCAATTCTGATGGCACGCCGACGAAAGAGCGCTTTAAGGGCTTTCTATTGTTTTGTTTTTTTAGTTTCTTCCTAGCTAGTATAGTTCCCGAGATAATGGCGGAAATTCCCCAAAATGTCCATATTTAGGACATTTTGACCTTTGATGACCTCTAGCGACCTCATTTTTGATCTGAGCGTAAAATTGTCTGGTAGTTTCGAAATGATTTTTGACAAGCTTTCGAACGTTTTTTTCCGTTTTCCGCTAAGTGCCATAGGAGCCGAGTTAGAAGGGGGGGGGGGGGTTCAAACACCCCCCGGCACGAGGCGGGTGGCGCCGAGCACCGGCACGGCGGGGGTTAAGAAACTATGTTGTGCATGTATTCACCATTGCACTGCATACATTTGTGTCATTGTTGTCACTGGAGTACCATGCTGCATTTCAGGTACCCTTGCGATGACAACCGTGATGAGGTCCGAGTGGCAATGCCCGTCTCGCCGGAGCATCGGGGCGAGTTCGAGATTCGCTCCCTCACTCCAGGCGATATCGACACCGTACGTATTACGGAGGCTTCGCTCATGTTCTGACAGTGTTCCTGGTAAATCGTGGATGTCAGATGACATTCTCTATAGGAAGAGGTTCACTCTTTTTTAAAAGAAATTTACTGCGAATGGTTGAGCGGGTGTCTATGGACCCTGGTGCCCGCTAAGCCGAGCTTGTTGCGTAATAGCACCACGGACCAACTACCCGCCATACGCCCACGCCCGGTCTACCGGTGACGAATTTGGTCCGAAAGTTAAACGTGCTGCAGGTAGATGGCGGCACGGTACTCCCGGGTCTAAGGCGACCCTTCCTCGCCAGTTGCCAGCTAGCTAAATATAACTACGCGGGCCAAACAACGTGCGTCCTCCCAGCCTCGAACCCGTTACCTCTGAGTTAAGAGCCGAGTGTTGTACCCTAGACCGCGCAGAGGACAATGTCAGTTGGAAGGTTCATTGCAACTTGGCGATAATTGATATTCTGTGCTGATGACTAATTATATGGCACTGATTTTTACTGTACTGTAGATATACTTGGAATAATCAACAAGTTCCTGTTTTTATGACGCTAGCCATATGAATTTCCCACTGGCTCTCTACAGTCTACAGCCTCCGACCACTCGGGCGGCTCGGGGGCACGCTCGGGCGGCTCGGGGCACGCTCGGGAGATGGTGCCGCTACCAAGGGATCTGATGTCAGAAGGTGTATCGAATGTCAAGTGCATCTGGCTAAATCCACTGGAATCGCTAATAAAACATGTTGTAAAGTCGTTGTAGAGCTGTGGGTTAGACGACCATGTGTCGTGTCACCTCTATCCAAGCTTCAACTCGGCTATCTCAGTTCAGACTTCAAAACCTCATGTTGACTATTCTATAAGGAAACATCCCATCTTGCCAAATTGCTATGGATCTGCGAATATAGGACATTCTTGAAAAAAACATGTGGTATATGCCATTGGTTTGCTTAAGTTTCCATACATCTGCCTGAAATTGTTTAAATGCAGTTTGTTCCGAAATCACGGACTAGTCTGGTTGTGGAGAGTCATGGTGCTCATTTCAAAAGCAGCTCATATTGTTGTGACAAATTGTTTTGAAAGAAAATGTCACAACTAAAATCTTGCATAATCACTCCCTTGTACCTGTACGTAGTATATTCCATTATTAGTATATATTATATTCCGTAGTATATTCCAACTCCCTATATACCATATAGGGAGTTGAAGAAATTCGTTTTCATAAAATAAAAAGGTCATTATCTACTTTTCAAATATTGCTCGTGCCGCACCCTGCTACCTATGAACTTGAAGCATAACCTTAAGTGCAGTGTCCCAGAATTTGCCTATTCATGTGAAAAATGACACCCAAATGTGAATAATTTTCCACTCTTACTCTTGATTTTAGGGGTTAATTTTTTACTCCTCAGTTATAAGTGATGAATCATGATATTTATTCTGAGACAAGTAGGCTAAACATGCGTGTTGTCAATAAAAACTATACTCCCATTATTGCACAATTTTTCACTGTCGTATTTTTTATTTTATTTTTGCTTCAATTTTCCACTCCGACACTCGTGATAAAATTAAATTTTAGGACACTGCTTAATGTACCTATGTTTCATGTCATTCATGTATCTGATGTGTCAGGTACGGAGGTTGTGTAAGGAGTGGTTCCCAGTGGAGTGTGTGTAGTGTGTAGTAGTATCTGACTGGAGTATGTGACGCGTCAGGTGCGGAGGTTATGCAAGGAGTGGTTCCCAGTGGAGTACCCGGATAGCTGGTTCCGCGACATCTGCACCAACAACAGGTTCTACACGCGCGTCGCCTGCTACCAGGCCACCATCATCGCCTTCATCGTGGCTGAAGTCAAAATATACGCTCTCCTGACTAAAGAGGTGTGCTACCGGCGCAGATGCGTCTTGTATGTTTTTTAATGACTGAAGAACTGTCTTGTTTTATAACTGTCATGATATTATGCTTATAGCCTTAGTAGCTGAAGCGCCCTACCCCCCCCCCCCCCCGATATTATGCTTATGTCAGTAAAAGCATTCGCTGTTTCTAGTGTTTGATTTGAAATGACCACTTTTATATTTTTGTAATTATTTCTAATGTTGTTCCATATAGTTTAATGGTTCATTCTGTTTACTTCTAAATTTATGTATTGCACGCTTCATCAATGTCGACATTGGGTATGCCTCTGAGATTTCCAGTCCTATCAACTGACTGCGTTGTGTCCATCCGTCGACAGGAGCGGAGTATGTTGGCCGCCTCCTTCCCTCGCCGCACTCAGATGGCCTACATCCTCAGTCTCGGCGTGAGTACTGAGTGTCGAGCACGGCAGGTTACCGGACACTGACACCACATGACACGACCTGCGGCTACCGGCCCAGATCGGCAGTCGGCTCCCCCTCCCAGCTCCCACTGCTCACGTTACCGTCGGATTACTGACTACAGCCGACAGGGACGATGGTGTGGGGTGCCATGTCGCGGTGTTGGGGCGAGGACGCCAGCCTGTCCAACAGCTGGTGGTGATGTTGTGTTGAGTGACCGTTCCCGTGTGCGGCGCCAGTAGCGGACGTATGTGACCCCGTCTCCTGTGTCCGTGACTGGCGGCTGTATAACACCTGTTTCTGACGGCCCCGTCCATTATCACTTTCCGGGGCTCGTGTCGCTTGGATGTTCGACCGCGGGTCGCGTGCGGGTGCCACGGTTTCCATGTGTCTAGACGTCGATATTTTGTCGCAATAACTCTGACCAGACACTCCGAACTCTGACATTCTGAACTCTGACATTCTGAACTATGACATTCTGAACTCTGACATTCTGAACTCTGACATTCTGAACTCTGACACTCTGAACTCTGGCATTCTGAACTCTGGCATTCTGAACTCTGACATTCTGAACTCTGACATTCTGAACTCTGACATTCTGAACTATGACATTCTGAACTCTGACACTCTGAATAGTGTCTGGGTTGCTGACTGCATTTCTCGCAGTTTTACTGTCGTTTGTCGTAGTTTGATTGGCATTTGTGGTATTGTATTGTATTAATTCAAACGCTCAAAATAGTTATTTCGGGTGTTGGGTCAGGGCTAAGAGGAGGAACACGTTAAAAGACACTCAGCGCAGCACGCAGTGAGATCAAATGAATCGCCATATGTTGACAATGAGTCGTAGTTAGTTTGACTGTTGTCGGGTTTCTGACTGGTCCACGTGCGATGTCCTCTGGGAGACCTCTGCCGTCGTCTGCCGTTTCGGTCCCAGTAGTATGGTGTGTTGCCGCCAGGTGTCGTCCGAGTACCGGCGTCGCGGTCTGGCCTCCCAGCTGCTGGGGCTGCTGCTCAGCGAACTGCGCACCGCCGAGCACGCCGACTGCCGCGCCGTCTACCTGCACGTGCTCACCTCCAACAGCTCCGCCCTCCGCTTCTACGAGCGGCACAAGTTCAGGTCAGACGTTAGCTGTCGGAGCAAGGCACCAGCTCGGACAGAGCGCCCCTGTACCCTAACTTCCCCCCTTCCTGCTCGGACAGAGCGCCCCTGTACCCCAACTTCCCCCCTTCCTGCTCGGACAGAGCGCCCCCGTACCCCAACTTCCCCCCTTCCTGCTCGGACAGAGCGCCCCTGTACCCCAACTTCCCCCTTCCTGCTCGGACAGAGCGCCCCCGTACCCCAACTTCCCCCCTTCCTTCTCGGACAGAGCGCCCCTGTACCCCAACTTCCCCCTCTTCCTGCTCGGACAGAGCGCCCCTGTCCTCCCCTCCCTCTCTCAGCTCGGACAGAGACAGACACTAATTGATTGTCCTCCCGACCGAACGGAGTCGCTCAGGTTGGGGAGCAGCGGCACACCACCGGCACTGCTGCTCGGGCTGAGGTGTGACTTTTGCGAAATAACGCCAAACAAGCTAACGTAATTCAATTATAAAGGATGGATGTTGTCTTCTCTTCAACACCTTTCACATTTAGTGTAGAATCGTGTTAACTGCGGCCGGCGCGGTGTTCCCACCTCCACCGACAGCTGCCACCCCTGATTCCTCTCCCATTCCTCCCGCAGGCTTCACACGTTCCTGCCGTACTTCTACAAGATCGACGGCAAGTACCGCGACGGCTTCCTGTACGTTTACTACATCAACGGCGGCCACCCGTCCTACGGCGCGCTCGACTACGTCGTCTACGCCTTCTCGCTGCTGTACGACTTCAGTCCGTGCGCGTTGGCGCGGACGGCCGTGCGGCTGCTGCAGCGTGCCGTGAAGCTGGTGGTGCCGCAGGGCCGGCGCGCCACCGAGACCATCGCCTGCCTTTCGTAACGGGCGGCCGCGGACGGCGCGGCTCAGCCTCCCGGGCCGCCGAGCCGACGACAGGCGGGAAAGCAGCTGTAGTACGTGTGCGGTCATTGTGCGATGATGCCAGTTGTGATAGGATTATGACGCCGTAAAAAAATGTGCCGCAATGAAACTTCCGAACAAAGTTGACAATTTCTCAGTATCAGTTTGGAACACGTCCTTTTGAGTATTATTTTTTTTACTTGGAAAATCCTGAAATCTCACGAGGCGGTGATGACACTCAGTTTCGATATTTTTTTCCTTGTGACGTTTTGATTTCTGATCTGCTTCCATGGCCTGTTCTGAGCCCGTCCGAGCGCTGCGCTCGCTTCTTAACGGTCACACCTGGGTATTAGACGTGTCGCAGCAGCCACTGCGCCGGCGTTGTTGTAATTTGATATTAGTGCGCATGTGGCCTGTGACGTCATTTCCGTGCATTGCCGCAATGTATCGGGACTGTATTGATGCTCTGGGTCGGCTACTCTGCTGGGACGTCGCTGTTGCTCGCAGTGGCGTTGTGCGTTGTTAGTTCGCTGTTTTCGATGGACTGAGAGCCCGGTGAACCGCACCGTCGCCGGCTGTCTGTATGATGACCGTTATTTGGTGACGTCATCGGTGCTCTAGGGATGCATTTACCTCGTTTTGCGGCGCCACTGGAGTGTTGCTGATGTGGCCTGGTGGTGGTGCCGCTCGATGCAAACACCGGCGCTGTTATATCACTTGATCGTATCGTCGGCTTGTGCCAGTGTCCTCGTCGTGCGGACGGAGAGGGCATTCGAGCCCCCCCCCCCCCCTCTCCCCCGCGGGCCAACGGCATTGTATTACGGGATGGTGTGTTTTCCGGTACGTTCCTCGGCGCTGACGTGCTTTCCGAGAGTTAAGCCCGGGAAGGACGGTGGCGTACGAGCGTGATGCTGGAATGCTACACTGAGATCCTACCCAACCCCCTTGCTTTCATTGATCATGTTGGATTGTTTCCATGTGACGGCATTTGTGACGTTACGACGTGACAGGAATTTTACTCTGAGTCGTCGTACAACGTATGCGCGGTTTTCGTTACCTTAGCCCGAGTTGTGACTGTTTATGCAATTACTAACCCAATCGTTTGTATATGAACCTACTTACGCCGGTTTCCATCCCACCAACCGGCCTCATCAGGAGGCAGTGCGTGGGTGAGTGGGTTTTCGCGCATGAGAATCACTCCGATTTGAGAATCGCCCAGTTGGCGGTATTCATCGCAGGACTGATATATCACCGGTGCTCACAGTTTTTATCGGTACCGAACCGCGCGAATCAAGCAGCGTGTTTCGCTCGCGTTAGCGGAACAGATCTCGTGTTGTGTGCCTTGTTGGCGGTTTACCTGGTCCTGCTGTTAGTGATGGATAGTGGTGGACGATGCGTCCACTGTTTGGCAGCAGAAATGAGCATACGTACGTTCGCCGTTTGGATGTTCGCTAGTCAGCTCTTGTTCGCGCGCACGTAATTCTTCAAACGTTTTTAGGGTCTTATTTTTTGACACGCGAGATCACCTGTAACCGCCAAAAACACTTCTGTCTCCAAATGCTGGTACAATTATTGCAGGCTTCAATGATAGATTGCGCTCGTCACTATTCAGTACCACTGTGATTATTTAAAGGAAGTTGCTGTTAATCGCCAAAAATCATTTTGCGAAATACAAATTCGCTATGCAGGAGTGTTTCGTTGACCGACTATAAAAAGCAACGATAGGAGGTTTGGCGATTATAAATTCGTGGTCACCTTCTGGTTGTCATATATGATAATGTGTGAGTGCCATTGGTGCTAATGGCTGCTAATACTCAACTTATGCAGTCTGTATCGATGTAAGAGTGTCTCCCGGAAGCCACGTGCGGTTGCTGTTGCATTCTCCAACTGCCCAGTAAGCAGGCCGATGTCATCACGACGTCGGCTGCATGTCGTCCCGCTGTCGGCGCATTAGGGTGGTCCTTAAAATTCGTTTTCGGAAAGTGCAGGGTCTTGCCCCCTGAATTTGTTACCGGTCGTGAGAAAACCCCACTGTGAAAAATTCATCAAAATCAGCGAACTCTTAAACCCGGGCAATTGGCCTCGAAGTTTGGAACACCGCTAGGGCCAGGCGTTGCAGTCTCTTGCGGTTAGT